>NW_026464395.1:0-14520 GCF_026875155.1 Cherax quadricarinatus
TCCTTTATTTGATTATAATAATTGACGTATGTAGATCCATCGGAGACACAGTAAAAGCATACAGTATACTCAGGACTTGATAGGGCACAGATATATAGATTAAGAGACGGGGAACGGGTACACGAGTCACAGGGATGTCTGACGGTATTTCTTCAGTATCAGGGTAGTTAGGAAGTGGAATGCTCTCGATGCAAGCTTCATACACCTTTAAGAATAGTATGACAGAGCCCGCGAGGCTAGGAGTCAATCAGGCAAGCGGCCAGAAGCAGAGCCAGGAGCTGAGACTGGAACCCTATAACCACAAACAATGAGTGTATGTACCCCCCTCCCCACACACAGAAATGGAAAATCCTGTGTTATAAACCTACTAGAGATCTACGAGAGAGAGGGAGAGAGAGAGGGAGAGAGAGAGGGAGAGAGAGAGGGAGAGAGAGACGAGAGAGAGAGAGAGAGAGACGGAGGGAGGGAGGGAGGGGGGGATGGATAGATTGCATTTTCTTGGACTTTAAGAAGGCTTTTGACACAGTATCGCAGAAGAATAACAGGAAAAGCACTACAATGGATCAGGGAATACCTGACAGAAACGAAACAGCGAGTGACGGTCCTTGACAAGGTGTCGGAATGGGTGCATGTGACGAGTGGGGTTCCACAAGGATCAGTCCTAGCGCCGGTACTGTTTCTGGTATACGTGAATGACATGACAGCAGGGATAGTCAGAGGTGTTCCTGTTCGTAGACGATGTGAAGCTAATGAAGAGAATACAAGCGGACGAGGACCAAGAAAGGTTACAGGAATCTAGACGAACTACAAGTTTAGTCCGACAAATATGGCTCCTGGAGTTTAAACCCACCAAGTGCAAAGTTATGCAGCTTTGGAAGGACAAAGAAGATAGCAAACGGAGTACAAACTCGGGGGTCAAAGGCTGCAAGCCTCACTCAAGGATAAAGACCTTGGGGTGAGTAGCATGCCAGGCATATGCCCAGGGGCGCACATAACCAAATAACTGCTGCAGCAAATGCGTGTCTGGCAAACCTAAGAATAGCCTGAGGACATCTAAGTAAGGAGTCGTTCACGACACTGTACGCCGTGTAAGTCAGGTCCATATTGGAGTATGCAGCACCAGTGTGGAACCCACACCTGGTCAAGGATAACAAGAAATTAAAGTGCGGAAGTTTGCAACAAGACTAGTCCTGGAGCAAAGGGGTATGGACGAAAGGTTAAAGGAACTCAACCTGATGACACTGGAGGACAGGAGGGATAGAGTTGAAAATTCAGATGAGTCATAGGGATGTTAGGAAATATTTATTCAGCCTTAGAGTTGTTATGAAGTGGAACTATCTGGAGAGTGAAGTTGTGGAAGCAGAATCCATACATAGCTTTAAGAGGTAAAACAAGGCTCTTGAAGACAGGAGAGAGTGGGCCTAGTAGTGACCATCGAAGAGGCGGGGTCAGGAGCTGTGAATTGACCCCTGCAACCACATATGAGTACATATAGGTGGATGCACGCACGCACGGGGCGCGCGCGCGCGCGCAAAACCCCCACACACACAACACACCACACACACACACACACAAAACACAACACACACACACACACACAACACCACACATACACACATACACACACACACATACACACACACATACCACACACATACACACATACACACACACACACATACACACAAAACACACACCCACACACACACACATACACACACACACACCCAAAGGCAATGGGACCAGACAACATCTCCCCGTGGGTCCTTAGAGAGGAGCAGAATTATATTGTGGTGCCACTACCAAAAATCTTCAACACATCCCTGGAACTGGCAACTACCTTTAGTTATGGAAGACGGGAAATGTAGTTTTTCCCATTTTTAAAAAGGAGACAGAAAAGAGGGACTAAACTATAGACCTGTGTCATTGAGTGTATAGTATGCAAAATTATGGGAAGAAATTTTCAGGAGGGAGTGGGGGAGCACCTGGACGGAACCCGGAGTATAAATCCAACCAGCACGGATTCACGGAAGGCAAATCTTTTGTCACAAACCTTCTGGAGTTTTATGATAAAATACAGAAGTAAGACGAGAGAGAGGGGGGTGGTTGATTGGCATCTTCTTGGACTGCAAGAAAGGCTTTGACACAGGGTTCCTCACAAAAGATTAGTGCAGAAGCTAGAGCACCAGGCGCATATAACAGGAAGGGCAACTGCAATGGTCAGAGAAACGACAGGGAGGGGAACAACGAGTCATGGTACGTAATGATGTTCACAGTGGGCACCTGTGACAGCGGGTCCCAAAAGGGGTCGGTCCTAGGACAGTGCTATTTTGGTAAGTGAAAGGACATGAGGAAAGGGTTAGAATTTAGAAGTGTCCGTTTGCAGTGATGTGAGTTAATGAGGGAAATTTAAATTTTGATGAGGACCAGGGCAGACTTCAAGAGACCTGGACAGACTGGACACCTGGTCCAGCAAATGGTTCTCGAATTAATCTGCCAATGCAAGTCAGAAGATGGGGGGGGGGCACAGAAAACCACAGACAGAGTATTGGCTAGGTGGCCAAAGATTTGAAACCCCCTAAACCAAGGGAAAAAGGAACCTTTGGGGGTGAGAATAACCCCCGGGACCCCAAAAACACATGGTAGTAATTTTTTTCAAAATTGGGCCCTGGCAAACCTGGGGAACGGGCTTTTTTGGTATTTGTAAAGGAATAATTCAAGAATGTACCCGTTTATTTTAGGGCCAATGGGGGGTTTTTAAACTGTTGGGCCCCGGAAACTTAAAAGCCCCTAAGAAACTGGTACAAAGGTTTCGAAATTAAAATTCCAAAAAAAGCTAAGGGGAAAGGGGGGGCCAAAAGAAAGAAAGGGAAATGGGCCCAAAAGCCCAAAACCCCTAAAAAGGAGGTCGGGGGAAAAACAGATTTAACAACATAATAAAAACGGGGCGGGGAAAATAAAACAGATTAAACCAAAACAAAGTTCCAGGAGGGGCCAAGGGAAAAAAAGCCACTTTTGGAAGGGGAAAAAAAGAGCCCAGAAAAAGGGGAAAGTAAAAATTTCGCAAGGTTATTTAAGGCCAAGGGGAAATTCCTAGAAAAGAAAAGGAAAAGGCAGGCCCCAACAACGGGGGTTTGGGGAGAGTTTGAAAAAAAATAGGGGCGGGAAGAGAAAGGTGGAAAAAACCGGTGGGGGAGGGGCCAAAAAACAAGGGCCCCCCCAAATTTAAACCACAAATGGTAGAAAATTTGGGGGAAGTACCACAAGTTTTAACAAAACCAAAAATACACAAACACACTTTTAAACAATAAACCAACAAAACCAGAAAACAAACCCAATAAACCCCTCAAACCACAAATAAACAAAAATACACACACAAAACCCAAAAACACACACACACACACCAACACACATACACAACACAAAAAAAACCACACACACACACACACAAAACCCAACATCCCAACCCACAACACACACAACCCCAAAACCAAAACCAAACCCACACACAAAATACACAACACCCCAAAAAACAAAACACAAAAACACACCCCACACCACAAAACCCCCACACACAAAACCCCACACACACATCCAAACCCCAACAACACACCCCCCCACCCCCCAAACAACACAAAAACACACACACACACAAAAACCACCCCCCACACACACACAACACCACACCACACAACAACAACACAAAAAACACACATAAAAACCCCCACACACAAAACCCCACACAACCCCACACACACAACACCACACCCAACACATACCCCACAAAACAACAAAACCCCAACAAAACAAAACACAAACACCCCCCAAAACACCCACAACACAACCCACACACATACCACACACAACACAAAACTACAACAAAAAACCACACACACAACACAACACACAACACATACACACAACACCAACACAAAAACACACCCCAACACAACACAAAAATACACACCCCACCCCCAACAAACACAACAAAATACACAAAACCAAAACACACACAAAACCCCCACACAAAACACACACACAACACCCCACACACCCCCACAAAAACACACACACACACCCCACATAAACATACAACAAAACAACACACACCCCCACACACATCCCAAAACACACATACACCCACACATCCCAATACACCCACATAACATCCACAACACATACCACAAAACACACACACCCCCCCCCACCCCTCCCAAAACCACAAACACACACCCAACACACACACACCCCAAAATACACACATACACACACACACACAACACCCCCACACACACACACACACACACACAAAACAGTAAAAATTTACCGGGGGAGCAGCTCTTGTTTAAAAAGTTCCATGCGGGCCCCTTCCCCTTTTTTTTTTGAATGTTTTTGTATTTTTTTTGTGATTGTTCTTTTGCATTTTTTTTTGCTTTTTTTTTTTGTTGCCCCAGAACACTGATTTTATTTATAAACTTTTTTTGGGTTCAAAATTATTGTTTTTTCTTGTGTGTTTTTAATGTTTTCTCGTTCTTTATCTTCGAGTGGTGCGTGGGGGCAGCAGGGGGTGCGTGGGGGACAGTCAGGTGGTGCGTGAGACAGTCAGGTGGGCGTGAGAAAAGTCAGGGGGTGCGGGAGACAGTCGGGTGGTGCGTGAGACAGCCCGGGTTTGGTGCGTGGGGACAGTCGGTGGGGGCGTGAGACAGCCCGGTGGTGCGTGAGACAGTCAGGTGGTGCGTGAGACGTCGGGTGGTTGGTGAGACATTCAGGGGGTTTGCGGGGAAAACGTCGGTGGTCGTGGGGACATTTTGGTGCGTGGACGTCAGGTGGTCGTAGACAGTCGGGTTTGGGTGGGGAAAACAGTCGTTTGGTGCGTGAGACAGTCGGGGGGTGCGTGAACAGTCGGGTGGTCGTGAGACAGTGGGGGGTTTGCTGAAACAGTGGGTGGTGCGTGAGCCCAGTGGGTTTGGTGGCGTGAGACATTTGGGGTGGGCGTGAGACAGTCGGGTGGGCGTGGGGACATTTCGGGTGGTGCGTGAAAACAGTGGGGTGGTGCGTGAGACAGTCGGGGGGTGCGTAAAAGAGAGTCATTTTGGGGAGACAGGTGGTGGGTGAGAGAGTCATGTGATGGGGACGGTGGGGGGCGTGAGACGTCGGGTTTGGTCTGGGAACAGGTTTATTTGGGGAGAGCCCTTTTGGTCAGCGAGGACCCTAGCGGGTCTGTAGAAACCCCAGCGGCCCGGGGCAGCCAGATGGCTGGAGTTTGTGTGTAATCGTGGATCTTGCTAGGGAATCAGTTTCCCGGGTTTTTAGTAACTGACTAGTGGGTCACCCTCACTGTTTTTGGGCGTCGCAGTTTACTCATTACTCTTTAAATTCCCACCTAATTGGGGTTTTGCAGGGGTCGAGCTGGGCCCCTGGCCCCTCCTTTTTCCCCGAGTGAAAATAGGTCTTTTTTTCCCCCCTTTTTCCCATGAGCTTTATAATTCCTCATTTTAAAAAGCTATGTAGGGTTTTTCTGCCTCCGAAACCTTAGTTGCTAGGCTTTTCCCCTTTCCTGACTACTCTGACGAAGAAATGCTTCCTAACATCCCTTTGACTCATCGGGGGCCTTCAACTTCCAATTGTACTCCTTGTTTCTGTGCCCCCTCTCTGGAACATTTTTCTTTCCCCCTATTCCATGGGAGTATTTTGTATGTCGTTGTCAGGTCTCCCTTAACCCCTCCTGTGTTCCAGTGTGGCTGGCCGATTTCCCCAAACTTTTTTTTATAAACCCTTCCCCCTTTGTCTGGGAAAAACCTTGGGCGCAAACCCTTTCACTTTCCTAAATTTTTTTTGACGGGGTTGATCAAGTGGGGGGTTCCCCAAAAAGGGGGTTGCATACTCCCCTATGGGGGCCCGACTACATGGGGGACAAAGTTTTTTAACGATTCCTTACTAAGGGATCAAAAAGTATTCCCCAGGTTTTCCCGGGGCCCATATTTCTAGCAGTTTGGTTTTATGTTTTGCTTCCGGAATGGTTTGGGGGTTTTACTCACCCCAAGTTTTTTCTTTCCCGGGGCGAGGTTTGCGGTCCCTTTTGGGCACCTAGCCTATACCCGTCCCGCGGGTTTTTTTGGGCCCCTTCCCCCCATCTTCATGCTTTGCATTTGGCGGGGGTTTAATTCGAGAAGCCAGTTGCTGGGCCCGATGTCCAGCCCCCGTTCCAGGGGCTTTTTTGAAGTCCCGCCTGATGCTCAAACTGTTTAAAATTTCCTCAAAAAACTTCACTTTATCTGCGGAAAAGGGGGCACCTCCCGAGTCTAAACCCTTCCACCCTGTCCTGGAGGTTACCTGGGGGGTTATTCCGGGGGATTTAACGCCCCCCCCGGCCCGGTCCCTGACCCGGCCATTCCCCATGGATCAGGCCTGATCAACTAGCTGTTTCTGCTGGCCGCCGCAGTTCCCAACCCTACGAGGGCCAAGCCCGGCTATCCGGGACCCCCTTTTGGTATCTGTCCCGCTCTCTTGAGGCAGCCAGGGGTTTATTTGGGGCAATTCCCCTAATTTCTTGATGGGGGGTTTGAACCCGTTTTGGGCCCCCGGGAATTATGGTGTTTTTTTTAGTGTACCAAAGGCGCCCCCACTTTTTATTTGGGGGCTTTTGCATCGCCTGCCCAGTTTTTACTTTCGTAGGGAGTGATTTCTGTGTGCAGAAATTTGGGGCCATTCCTTCCAAGATTTTCCAAGTGTAGATTTTGATATATCTCTCCCTCCGGGGTTCCAAAAGAGTCAAATCAAAATGTTCCAAGCGGGCCCCCGTATTAAGGTGTTGGGCAGAACTTTTACAGCAAATTTAAAAGGATCTCTTTACACTCTCTAGATCTTCGATTTCACCTGCTTTTAAAAAAAGATGTTAAAGTTTTTTCATAAATTTCCCGCTTGAGAGAACAAGTGATTTTTTAAAGGGTCATCATGGGGTTTGGGTTTTTCTCGTTTTGAAAATTCTATTATCCATCCTATTTATTTTTTTTGCCCCGGCCCCTCGTGGCCCTGTTTTGAAACCTTGAAAGTGAGATCCTCCCAAAATATATCCCAGGGCCCTTTCATTATTTTTTTTTCCCTTTTTGTAAAAGGCCGGGGTCAGTAGGGTTTTCTTTTGTTTAATTAATTTTCTCCCCCCGTTTTTCCCTAAAGGGGTGTTGGAAATTTTTCCCCAATTTAAATCATATTGTTTAAAACCTTGCCCATGGAAAACTTTTGGGTTTTTATTTCTTTGGGGGTTAAACCCCGTTCAGCAATGACAGCCTCATGCAGGGTCCCTTTGCCCTCCGCAAAGGATGTTCGGGCCGGGGGTATGGATCTCGTTTTAATTTTGTATGAGGGGTAAAGGGTAAGGGTGGGGGGGGATCTGGGGCCTTTTGTAAAAAGAGCTCCTTTTACTAAGGGGAAAACCTCCGATTTAACTCTGTTGGGCCCCCTACTCTTTGTGTTGATTTGTTTGGGAAATTTAAGATATCCCCCCTTTCCCCTTTTTCCTTTATCCGTATTTTTTTGGGCTATTTTGCCATGATCGCTTTTTCCCCAAAAGCTTTTTTGGGAAAGTTGTGTATATTAAAATCTGCATTCCCCGATTTTCTTCCCGTGCTCCAAGGCCAAAGTCCAAATGAAACCGTAGTTGTGAGAGGCAGGAGGCCGACCTTTCCCTAAAACCCATGTTGCCCCCCGGGGTTGGGCCCGTTTTTTTGGAAAACCCGGTGATTTGCAATCCTGCTTCTTTGACTCTTTCAAAGATTTTTTTTTGGGGGTGGGAAGTCCCGAGCATTGGTCTTAGTTTTTAGCTAATGCTTTGGGTGCCACCTTTATGGAGTGGGGGGTATATCCGTTGTTTTAAAAATTTACTGTGGAAATTTACCCCTGTCCAAAACTGCTCCTTTCCCTAGTGTACTTAGGGCATGCGAGGGGGTTTTTTGCAGTTCTTAATTAAAAAAGGTTCCCCGGTCTGGGCCCGGGGGTGATCATAGGCATGTTGGGCAAAAGGGTTTTTCGAAATCTATCGGAGTTAGGGTAATTCCCGGGAAAAATTGGGAAAACATTTATGGATTTGAGGCTCATTCATGAAGAAATCATTTTTGGGGCGTCGAATTCAGACCCATTAGTGGTTCACAAAAAAAACAGGGGTCGTACTGGGATTTCAATATTTCCCCTCATTTTTCCCTTTTTGTCATCTGTGTAAGTCCCCCTCCCGTTTGAGTAAGGGCCGATACTAGATGTATTTTTTGCCTTGTTTTTGCAGTGAAAAAAATTTTTGAAAATTTTTTTCAATTTCACTAATTTGCTTTTTTAAATCCTCCTGCCTCCTTTCCCCGGGTTCCCCTGTAAAAGTTTATTTACTTAAGTTCGATAGTTTAAATTCCCCGGTCAGCGCCTCCCTTTTGTGTATCAGATTTCTAGCACTCCTGAGGAAATCAGTGACTCTTTGTCGTCTTTGTAAGGGGGGGCGTCTTTTTCCCCTCCGTTTACCCCCACCGCTCTTTTTTTCTTTCTTAGGGGAATATGCCCAGAAAAATGCTTGGTACCAGGGAATTGATCCTTTCAAGGGACTGGTTTGGATCCAGTCATTTAAGACATCTTCCCCAACATGTTTTGTTTAGGACAAAAGGTTTACCCCGTCCCAGGGGGTTTTGTTCTTGTTGTTTAAATTTATTTTGTGAAGCACCTTTTCCCAAATACAGCAAATTTTGCTGTTTAGGCCCCCAAAGCATGTACGTTGGAAAATTCGATTGATTGTGATGGGAAATTTGTTGGTTTTTGGGTTTTCTTAAAGTCTCTTTTCAGGTCCTCATTATTTGTGAAGAAAAAGGGAAGTGTGTTTTTAGTCTTGTTGGTCCATATCTGCTGGGGTTAAAAGGGGTGTTTTTTTGCAGAGACTTTGTAGCTCATGGGTGGGTGACCTTTCACTGCCTTTCCCCCGGGGGTTGTTTAAACTATAACATTTTTTGCTACATTCTTCCATTTTGTATGCCTTTTGGTTGAAATCCCCCAAGCAGTAAGATGGGTTTGGGGGTGGAGCTGGGGCTTTTTCCCAAAAAGTAATTTGAAATTTTAGTAGCTGTTCCTTGAATGTTTTGAGGGTTTCATCGGGTGGCTTTATACCCAAACCCCAAAAGACTTGGGTTTTGGTTTTCGATCTTTTTTGATAGAACCTTTAAACCTCATTTGTGGTGTTCAGCAACTCCCGGGAGAAAAAGGGACCCCTTTGCAACCAAAGGGCCAAACCCCCCCCTTTTTTGCCCGTTTTTTTTGTGCATCTAAAAAAAGGTTTTTAACCACTTATCCAATTTCACTTAAAAGTGATCTTTTGTGTGAGCCCCTTTGTAAAGCTGCAAACATTGCTTAGCTCCATAAAGCCCACTGATAAAAGGAAATTTTGTTGTTGGGGGATGGTTTAAAGGCCCTGAAATTTAAGAAAATTTAACGAGGTTGTATTCTGTGTTTTTTGGGGGGGATTTTTTTTATTGGCTCATAGTTGAATTCTGGGGGGCCCATGGGGGCCACTGCGCGCCTCCGTCCAGTCAATATACCAAAAATAACGGTCTTAGGACGGCCCCCCGGTGGGCCCTGCTGCCAGGTGCCCACGTTCCTTATCACGTACCATAACCGGTTGCCTCCCTGCAGGTTTTTCATTGACCATTGCAGTGCCCCCCTTTTTATACGACCCTGATCCTCTGTTTCTGCACTTCTCTTATGGGGAAAACTTGTCGAAGGCCTTTTTGCACCAAGAAGATGCTCCCCCCACCACTCTCTTTTTCTCCCCCCCCCTCTTCTCCCTCCCCCCCCCTTCTCTCTTCTCTTCTCTCTCTCTCTCGGTTTTTTTTCTGTTACTTTATCATAAAACTCCAAAGGTTTGTGATACAGGTTTTTCCCCAAAAATCCGGGTGGTTTGCTTTTTATACTCTTTTTTCCGTTATGCTCCACCACTCTCCCCCTGTTCTGGAAAGTAACTATTGAAATTTTCTAGATTTTTTATAAATTTTGATCTAGGGTTATTCTCTATCACTGTCTATTTAAGCCCCTCTTCTTTGAAATGTCTTCCCCTAATGCTTGTCTAAGACTTATAATTAAATGTTTATTTAATATCTCAGTTTATTAAAAAAGGCATTGAGTTTAAATTATTTTCCATGTAGTGCAATGGGGCACAGAGAGACTATGCGGGAAACCCCTGCCTACTTTTATGATTTCTAGCTGGCACGTTTCGCCCTCAATTTTTTTTAACCGTGTTGTGTTTGTGTTGTGGTTGTGTGTTTTTTTTGAGTTAATAGATAAGATGGGTTTTGAACGACGCCCTTTTTCTCCTCCTACGCACTCTGTTGCACTCTACTACTTAAAATTTTGGTAAGTTACGGACAGGGTTTAAAATTTAAAAGGACACAATGCAACTAATGCATATTTAGTGGGCAACGTTTGGGGTTTTCAGGAGCTTTTTACCGTTATACTTGAAAAAGCCCCTGGTAGCAGATGTTGCCACAAAAATTATTAATCTTGTGTTTTTTACTTAAATAATACTATACTGGTTTCGTATCAAAATTAAAGGTTTCATGTGGTCTCAGTTTTCATTAGGGTGAGAGATGTATATACACATTTGTTGATAGGTTTGTTGTAGACTTAAATTCAGTTGGTGGTCAAGCGCAGTTAGCGGATATCAGGGGTTTGGGGAGTGTGTTGTTTTCCTACTTAAGTGCAAAACGTTTTAAAGTTTAGCTGTGCTGAATTTTTTAACTTTTTTCAGGTTAAAGCGTCAGGGTGTGATATGAGATTTTTCTGCTTCGACAGATTGTAAAGGGGTTTGAAAACTGACAATTTAAGAATGAGACCTTATGCAACATGGGGAGTTTTTATTGAAAAACGTTTCACCTAGGGGTTTCTCACCCAGTAAAAAGAAGGTGGTGAAAAAGGAGGGGATTTAAGGTAATTAGCCCTTAACCGGAATCGACGTGTTGAGTTTCATTTTTTTTGAAAAAAGTACAGCATTGTGGGAGGGGTGACTTGTACACTTAGACAGCAAAGTGGAAGAGAAAGGGCCCCGAGTCCCAGTGGAACTTTTCCCCCATTTAAAAGTGGTTTCGTCATAGGCGGAAAAGTGTTGAAAAATTTCCCTGCACACTCCGTGAAGGGGCCCCTACCGAGAAAAAGGTTTACCCATGGTATTGTAATGTCTGTAAAGGGTGTTGAAAAAAAGAGAGGTGTACAAAAGGAAGGGAAGTTCCCTGTTGTTTGTCTTGTGGGGGTAGGTCAGTGGAAAGGTCTCTGGCCCCTTTGATGGCCAAGGATGTCATCGCTTTGGGGGAAATTCTGTCTCCATGGTGATTCTCTATTTTAAAATGTGTTAAAATACGCAGGCCCCGAAAGTCGGAGTACATATTGCAGTGGTCCCTAGAATCAGCATTTAGGTCGGGATACCTGTTTGTGGGCATGCTGTAGTGTCAAGTTTGTGGGTCTCGGGGGAATTTTAGTCATAAGAACATAAAAACTAAACCATCCCCCCGGCCCGGGGATTGAACCCGCGGTCATAGAGCTCAAAACCCACCCCGTCGCAGGCCTTTTGGGCCCCCATACTAGGCGGTCCTTTCCCAAATTATCCCAAAACAAAAATTTGCCCAACCCAATTTTCAAGCCACCCAAAAAACCAAGCTCCGTGTGCAAGCCCCATCAAATCCAGCCCCCCCATCAGTACTTACCCAAAACCCTAATTTGAAACACCCAAAGCCCTAGCCTCAAAAACCCAACTGGGTGATGTTCCACTCATCAACTACCCTTTTTCCAAACCAATATTTTCCCTTGCCCTTTTCTAAACTAAACTTATCAAATTTTAAATCCTTTTACTGGGGGTTCTTCTGGAGAGATATCCTAAAGCCTTTTTTAAATCCCCTTTATTAATACCATCTTTTCCCCTTATACACTTTGATCAGGTCTCCCCTCATTCTGTCTAACAAATGAAAGCAACTTAAGGTCTTCAAACTTTCTTCATAAGGAGATTTCTAATGCAGTATTTAATTTTGTCATCCTCGCTGAATTTTTCTAACGAATTTTTGCCATTCTGAAAAGGAGACCCGAATTTTAGCTGCATAACTAGGGGAGGTTCTAATGATGTATAAAGCTGCATATGCCTCTGGATTTTGTTGCTTACACTTTTTGAATAATCCCGTAACTTTTGCCTTATTACGTACGCTTAGGCATGCTGTCTTGGTTTAAAGGGGTGCTACCTAACCCCCCAAATCCTTTTCGCAATCTGAGAAGTTCTACATTTTTTAATTATAAGTGCAGGGTTATAGACACTCCCCAGTTTAGAACCTTGCATTTACCACATTGAACTCATCTGACTTTTCTGACCAAAAGTAGAGTTTGTCTAAATCCCCCCTGAAGTTCCCTAACATTACGTTTGAATCAATTTCCTACCTTCCCTTTGGTTCGGGGAATTTGTCATACAAACAATTCCTTCATCAGTCATTGATTTTTATAAACAACAAGGGCCCCAAAACTGATCCCCGTGGAACGCCACTTGTTACTATCCCCACCGGGTTTAAACCCCCTTTATGGACACCTCTGCTTCCCTGTCTGTGAGCCATGACCGTAGAAAGGGACCCTCCCCCAAGCCATGGCTGTACTTTCTTTTAACATCTTTGGGGCGAACCCATTAAAAAGCCTTACTAAAATCAATAAACAATATAAAAAATTTTTTATCGGGTCAACACCTCAAAAGCTTTACTGAAAAAGTTAATAAATTTGTTAACAAGACCGGCCTCTTTTGAATCCCTGTGAGTACATTTAACAAACTAGCTTTCGAGATGGGGTTCTTTTAAATTTGCAACTTCCAAATTGAGGTCGGGTTATTGGGTGTAATTTGACGGGAACGACTTGTCCCCTGTTTTAAAAATAGGAATTAATTACCATTTCCCATACAGAACACACCTGTTTGAAGAGATAAAAAAAAAATTAGTTAATGGTTCACAACTTCCCTTTGCATTCCCTTTAAAAACCCCTTTAAAAACTCATCAGACCCGGGGATTATTTGTTTAGTCGGTCATCTGTTCCAACCATTTCACTAGTGACTGTGTTTACATAATTTTCTTCTTGATCCACTATAAAAATTAATTACCAAATATTTTTATGCTCCTGGTAAAAAAAGAGAGAAAATAATTATTAAAATCGGCACATTTCATTCTCTTTTTCTAAATGCCCTTTATTTTTAAAGGGGGCCCATCTTATCTCTGACTTTGTTTTATATACCTGGAAAAAAATTTTTTGATTAGTTTTAGAATCCCCAGCAACTTTAATTTTTAGTCCCCTTTTTTGCTTTTCTTTTCCCTTTTTTTAAATTTCCCTCTTAATGTAATAATGATTCATAAAAATGACCCTCGCCTCTTTTGATACGCCAAAAAATTCCTTTCTTATGCCCCATAGTATTTTTACTTTTTATATCCATTTAGGGTCATTTCTATTTTATCTAATTTCCCCTTTTAAAGGGTTAAACGTTCTTTTAGCAGCATGTTTGTGTTCAAAAACTGTCAATTTTATAGCCCCTTCGTTACCCCCCGTCAACAGAGATAAGTGTTCCTAAGCCCTGAATCTGCTAAAGCGAAAATCTGGGGGTTACTGGTTTCCCTACTATCAATTTCCCTTCAATTCTAAATGTAATTGATTTGTGGTCGCTAGCACCCCGTTCCTCTGAAACTTCAAAAATTTTTAACAAGGGATTCATTGTTTTTCCCGAATAAGTCAAAGCAGGTTTTTCCCCCTTTTAGGTTTGTCACAAAAAGCTTAAAAAAAAAATCCTGAACACTTCTAAGAAATCGTATGATTCTAAATTCCCCGTCAAAAAATTCCCAAACAATATGACTAAAATTAAAGCCCCCTAGAATTTCTACATATCGTGCCTTGTCCCCCAACAATTTTTTCCCATAGTTTTCCCCCTTTGGGCCCTTTTAAATTTGGGGAGGTATACACACCTAAAAATTTAAATTTTTTATCCCCTCTGAAAATTCTATCCAAACAGATTGATGTGTTACTTCAAATTAAAACCTTTTTTTATGCAACAGTTTTAAGCGTCCGGGCTACAATGCCACCCCCCCCCCCTTTTCCCCATACTTCGTCTACTGGAACAATTTAAACCCTGAATGTAACATTTTGCAGGCATTCCCGATTTTTTTAATTAAAC
This sequence comes from Cherax quadricarinatus, assembly GCF_026875155.1. Taxonomy (NCBI): domain Eukaryota; kingdom Metazoa; phylum Arthropoda; class Malacostraca; order Decapoda; family Parastacidae; genus Cherax; species Cherax quadricarinatus. Next base: position 14,195 of record NW_026464395.1, read on the forward strand.
CCCTCTCATAAAGGCAAATACATCTTGTTTCCTGCACCAGCAACTTCTCAACCGCCATCTTATTCCTAGCACTGCGCTATTTTTTGAATAAACTTTAATGACCCCCCTCTCTCTTTACCCTTCCCGCTTTTTTCTATTATTCACTAACCTATTACGTCCTCTCTTAGTGCCATGCTTTCCAATATCCACCCCATTTTGCCTATTACAGTTCCCTAGTACTCAATTCTACCCTGCGACTTCACAGTTTTCCCCGCAAAAACCCCTACCTCTAACTACCCCCGTTTAAAGTCCCCAACAACCCCCTACTGAGTTAGCAAGAAAACCCC
>NW_026464396.1:0-14096 GCF_026875155.1 Cherax quadricarinatus
GCAAAAGGTGCTTGAAAATTAGAAGTTCTATTGAATCGGGGTTTAAAAACTGAAACAATGTCTGAGAAAAGTTAAAAAAATATCAAGGACTGTGGAGGATGCCGAAAAACCCAGGTTTATGGGAGTTCTCCATTACTACTGACCATAACTGCGCTCTGAGTGCAGATGGTTGCAGCCTGAGTAGTATGTTACGTCTTTTAAAATATAATAATAAAAATTATATAAAATCTTATAATTATTAATAATAATAATAAAAATTTAATAATAATAATAATAATAATAATAATAATAATAATAAAAGTGTTAATACTTTTATTATTAACAGTTCCTCAAGGTTGAGGGACTGATTACCTCATTCTCCTCCTGTTCTTCACGTTTCTCCTTTGTATGGACTGATGGTATAGAAAGACACGTAAGGTTTTATACCATGGACTGATAAAACCAATGTGTGGCGAAACGTTTCTTCTATAAAGATACCCAAGAGTTGCACATGTGTCTAATTTATCAACGTGTCGGTTCTCTGAACCATTCATCTACAATCCTGTCAGGCACTGCAACTTCTTGGGATCTTAATACTTGGGAATTCTTCGCTTGCCTAACCCTTGGGCACGACCTACTTCCACATTGAACAAATGTGACACCACCTACGACTGCTGCACCTCTCCTGCCTACGATATATAAGCTACTTCTCCGCACATATGCTGTATTCTATTCGAGAGTGATGGACTGACCACATTGACTCAAGGTTGAGGGACTGATTGCCTCATACTCCTCCTGTTCTTCACGTTTCTCCTTTGTATGGACTGATGAAGCTACTGTGTGGAGAAACGTTTCCTCAATAAAGATACCTAAGAGTCGGTTCTCTGAACCATTCATTTACAATCCAAGAATGGTATGCCGGTACTGTATAACCCAAGTCAACTGTGAGATAAGCCTAGTATGGGCCAACAGGCCTGCTGCAGTGTTCCTCCTTTCTTATGTTCTTATGTTCTTATAAACAATTCTCACGCAGTTAAGACACATACGCAACAGTTGCATAAAAAGGGTATTAAGCCTGAGGTAACACATACAGAGTCTGGATAGAATTTTCAGAGGTGCATAAAAAATTGATTCTAGGAGTGACATACCGCCCCCCAAACTTAGATAGGGACCAAGGGAAATTACTGTGGGAGGAAATTGTTAATTAAGGCCACAAGGAACGATAATGTAGTAATTATAGGGGACTCTAACTTTAGTCACATTGATTGAGATTTCTTGACTGGGAATTTAGAATCAAATAACTTCTTAGAAGTAGTTCAGGAATGTTTTTTGAAGCTGTTAGTGACAGAACCTACAAGGGGAAATAACCTTCTTGATTTGGTTCTGGCGAACAAGGAAACCCTTGTTAATAATTTTGAAATTAATGAGGAACTCGGCACAAGCGATCACAAATCAATTACCTTTAGCATAGAATGAAAGTATGATAGTAGGGACAACTCGGTAACAGTTCCAGATTTTCGCTTAGCAGATTACAGTGGGCTTAGAGAACACTTATCATCTTCTGACTGGGGTAACGAAGAGAGTTATCAATATGACAGTTTTCTGAACACTAATACATGCTGCTCAAAGAACGTTTATCCCGTATAAAGAAATTAGATCAAATAGAAATGACCCAAAATGTATTAATAATAGGCTGAAATATCTGCTAGGGCATAAGAAAGGAATTTATAGGCGTATCAAAAGAGGTGAGGGTCATCTTATGAATCAGTATATTGACATTAAGAGGGACTTTTAAAAGGGGATAAGAAAGCTAAAAGGGACTATGAAATTAAAGTTGCTAGGGATTCGAAAACTAACCCAAAACGTTTTTTCCAGGTGTACAGAACGAAAGTTAGAGATAAGATAGGTCCCCTTAAAAATAAATATGGGCACCTTACTGACAAAGAGAATGAAATGTGCTCGATTTTAAATAATTATTTTCTCTCGGTTTTTACACAGGAAGACACTAACAAATTCCAGTAGTTAATATTTATAGTGGGCCTGAAGAAAATAAATTATGTAACATCACAGTCACTAGTGAAATGGTTATGAAACAAATAGGCCGACTGAAGCAAAATAAGTCGCCGGGTCCTGACGAGGTTTTTTAAGGGTTTTAAGGAATGTAAAATGGAACTCTGTGAACCATTAACTAATATTTTTAATTTATCTCTTCAAATAGGTGTAGTGTTTGATATGTGGAAGATGGCTAATGTAATTCCTATTTTTAAAGCAGGGGACAAGTCGTTACGGTCAAATTACCGCCCAATAAGCCTGACCTCAATTTTAGGCAAATTAAACTAGAGTCAATTAATAGCTGAGATTATAAAGAAACCTCTCGATGCATAGTAATAATGATACTCAGCATGGATTCACAAGAGGCCGTTCTTGTCTAACTAATTTATTAACTTTCTTCAGTAAAGCTTTTGAGGCTGTTGATCACGATAAAGAATTTGATATTATTTACTTAGATTTTAGTAAGGCTTTTGATAGAGTTAAGCACCAAAGACTTAAAGAAAGTGGCAGCTCATGACATTGGGGAAAAAGTGCTCTCGTGGATCGAATCATGGCTCACAGACAGGAAGCAGAGAGTGTCCATAGATTGATGGACTGACCACATCGACTCAAGATTGAGGGACTGATTACCTCATTCTCCTCCTGTTCAAGTTTCTCCTTTGTATGGACTGATGAAGCCACTGTGTGGCGAAACGTTTCCTCAATAAATATAACCAAGAGCTGCACATGTGTCTAATTTATCAGTGACTAAAGTAACCTACCACACACGGGAAACCTTTCAACAGTATAGGTACCCAGTTGGTACACATATATCTTACTTGTTAATATTAAAAGTGACAAAAATGACACTTATGAAGTCCATTAACACTACCAGTCTTGATAAATTAGAAACATATGCAACTCTTGGGTATCTTTATTGAGGAAACGTTTCGCCACACAGTGGCTTCATCAGTCCATACAAAGGAGAATCGTGAAGAACAGAAGGAGAATGAGGTAATCAGTCCCTCAACCTTGAGTCGATGTGTTCAGAATAGAATACAGCATATGAGCGGAGAAGTGGATTATATACCGTAGGCAGGAGAGGTGCAGCAGACGTAGGTGGTGTCACATTTGTCCAGTGTGGAAGTAGGTCGTGCCCAAGGGTTAGGCAAGCGAAGAATTCCCAAGTATTAAGATCCCAAGAAGTTGCAGTGCCTGACAGGGTTGTAGACGGTATATAAGCTACTTCCCCGCACGTATGCTGTATTCTATTCAAGATTGATGGACTGACCACATTGACTCAAGGTTAAGGGACTGATTACCTCATTCTTCTCCACTGTGTGGCGAAATGTTTCCTCAATAAAGATACCCAAGAGTTGCATATGTGTAATTTATCAACGTGTCGGTTCTTTGAACCATTCATCAACTACCAGTCTTCTTGACAGTTTGACACATGAGTCAGTTATTGAAGACTTTGGATTTCACACTGAAACATTTGCAACTGGCTTATGTAACATTGTCTGGTAACCACACTTAAAATGTCTCATAAATCTTGCTCAAGATACAGTTCCACAGACTTAAAAAAAATTTTATGCCGATAAAATTTGACTATTTCCAAGTAATAAACCACAATTCTGAGAAAAAATAGTTATCCTGAACGTATTTCGTTTATAAGGAAGTCTATCCTCATTAAATTTAGAAACAGCTTAAAAACTCCATTTTCAAGTTTTTATTTTCACTTATATATTCAATTTAAAATTCTCTTTAAGCTCGGAAGGTAAAATATTTTTTTTTTCAAGATAATGTAATTTAAAAGAACCGGCTAAAAAAGACAATCTGCCACTCACATTAAAAATTAAAACTAAAATACTAGCAATCAGCATTCAGGTTATAAAGCCAATCAGAAGAGGCACTCTCTAGTTTTTAAATGGGAAATAAATAATTTAATACAGTAGGCAAATTAAAATTTTCACTGATCAAAGTGAATGCCAAACTTTTATTTAATAAATCCCACCATCGGTGGTAGTTTAAAGGAGACCAGAAAAGACATTCTCATGTAATTTATCTGATTCCAACAATAACAAGTATATTAAATTATTATATTCAAAAAAAGCGCAAAACCCACTAGGGTCTACAGCGAACAAGAAAAATTAAAGATTTAGAAAAAAATATTTTGTTCTGGTTAATAATGAATTTCACCTCTTTAAAAATGTGTGTCTTTAAAGATTTGAACCCGACTAAAAGTGGATTCTTTAGTTTTTTTTATAAATGATCCTATTTTCAAAAAAATGGCAAATTGGGATTTTCACCCAATAAAGAAAAAGGGTTTTTGCTAGGACATCTGTGATCAAAGTTGATGATCTTGGAAGGGTTAGGGGAATTCTTCGTTCCACAGAACAATGGCTTAAATACTGCGACTAGGGGGGTAAAACCCGTGGTATTGTCAGACGCGTGTACTCATGGGTCCTTGTTTTTTCTAGCATGATGCCTGGTGGAAAAATGTAAAAAAAATTTACTAGTTTCCAAGAGCCTTGGAAAAATCGTGGGTTTGTTCCCGGTAGTCCCAATTCTTATTTATTAAAAACCACTTTGTGCTGGGATCATGCAGGAGGAGCCACTGTCTATGGTGCATCCAACAAGTAAGCAGCTTTTGGTGTCAATGCTGCTCCGGGTGGGTTACAAGTATTAGGGCAGGTTAAATCACCACAAACCGATGTAGCCCAAAACGAAATGTAAACTTTGCCGTGGACTATTGTCCACTTAAAGGCTTTATCACCCCTGTAATCTTCGTCAGTATTACTCGGTGGTCCTCCTCGGGAAAAATTAATAAATAAAAAAGAAATAATAATTCACAAAAGAAAAAAACATTTATTTATTAAGCAAACATAAAACAATAAAACATGAAAGGTATACCCTTTGAAAGAAAAATGAAAAATTAAATAAATAAAAAAACTTTGAACCCACGCTAATATATAGGGGTGTCTGTTGTTGGTGAATGTTTTTGAAATTTAGCCGTTGTGATGTCGGGGGGGGAGGTGGAGGTTTTGGTGACCACCCCCGGCTAGTTCTTCCGGTATCCCCGGGGAGTTTTTATCCCGTGAAAGGAAAAGCGGGCTTTTACCGCTGCAAGATGGGGGGTTAGTCCTGCAATTTTACAGGGGCACAGGAAATTAGATCAAAATGGGGAAGTCCTGGACGTTGCCCTTCTCCATCCGTTCCTCTTTGTTTGACAGGTGCCCCTCTCGTCACCCCAAAGTAAAAAGATAAAAAGGTTACCATGCTTAAAAAAAATCATTCCCCATATAAGTCAATACCCCCAAAAATGGGGTGATTATTACAATATCAATTAGAGCAAGACTGAAAGGACTAAGTTTATTATTTGGTAAAAAGTGACGCTTTAAACCCATAAATCCACAGTACAAGGCAGGCATGTATTACAGTAGTGTTGGGAGTGTGAGCGAGTGTTTATTTTTTGCCCGACCCCCACACGTCACCTTTTGGGGGGGAAGGGGGAGGGGAAGGGTAGGGGGAGTGATGACCCTACGTTAACAAGCAGTGGCAATCAAACTTCACTTTCGGGGGGGGAAAAAAAGGGCGGAATGGGGAGTTGACTTGCCCCCTTAAAACAAGTAGGGGAATAAAAACTATTGTTACTTTTTACCCCTCACTTTTCTATCTATTGAACTTTTCCCTCACACCCCCCCCTCCCAAGACTTATATTTTAAGGATACAAGAAGAATGGCGGGAAAAAGTTCTAAATGTGGAAGTCACATAAGGAAAAGAAATCTTCTATGATTTTTGACTTAACCAGTCAGAGAAATAATTGGTGAACCATTTTTATAAAAAATATGGAATTAAAACCCGGGGAGTGAAAATGTCCCCTAAGAGGCGATGTTGGTTCACTTATAAGTTTCTGGTTATCAAAGGTTTGTGGCCCTTTTCTAAAATGAATTCTTTTCCCCAAAAAAAAATTTAAATTTTGGAGATCCCCCACAAGAGCCAAACATTTCCTTTTCTATTGTGGAGTATTTGTTTTGGGGGAAGGATTTTCCCGGCTAGGAAAGCATACGGGGAAGGGAGTATCATGGTATTTAGTTAACCTCCCCTAACCCAGTTTGGGGCATCGTTCTTAAACAAAATGTTTTATTAATATCTGGAATTTTAAAGTATGGGTCTTTCGAGAAGTATTTTTAATCTCTTTAAAAATTTTTCCCGAGCTACTTTGGAAAGTTCAAGAGGTTTTCACAGACTTTTTGGAAGTCGGAAAAGATCCCTTAAAGATCAGAAAGGGTTTTGGGGAAAAAACTATGATAAAAATTTTACAAAACCCAAGAAAGTATGCATAAACTTTTTGTTTTGGGGAATTTAAAATTAAATAAAGCTTTGTCTTACGGGGGGAGAGGTGCAGAGAGTTATTAGAAAGTTCAGTAAAGGGATATCAAAATCTGTTATCCCCTAGGGATTTCTTGGGTTTTGCAGTGAGCCTGTGAGCGAAAACCTATGAAAAAACTGATGTTAATGTTTGGTATGTTCCCCCCACGTGGTGTCATTACGTAATGTTATCAAAATAACTGAAACATTTCCCTATTACCAAAGACCTTTCTCTCGTTCAGTGGTAGCCAGGCATTTCCCAAAACCGAGGGCATGTTCTAATTACATCAGTCATTGGTGTGTAGAAATGCGGTGTATCTTAAAAGAAGGATCTAAAAATTACTTTTGATTGCTCGCGAAATATCAATCCAAAAAAAGAAGGAACCGTCATAAAATTTTGTGTAGATCGCTTCATTAAGGGATAGGTCAGATCCACCGATTTTAAGCTTTAAGGTTGAAGTCAATAGCAAGCTATATAATTTTCCTCCTTCTTTAACATGATATGGTAAACAATATGAAGATACTAAAGGGGTTCAATGATTTTGTTTTAATAATTTGTCTCCTCTCGGTAAATGCACCCCTAAGGTGTGGAATGGGTATAATTTTTTTGATGGATTGTCGTCACTAAGTCGTCTTATGGACTCCCGTGGGGGGAAACATTTGGAATATCGTAAAGAGTTGAGAAGTTCTCAACTTTGAAGTAGTTCTGTCTTTATGGTACCCAAAGATTCATTAATATTAATTTTGGGTTGCGTCCGAGTGGTAAAGAGTCCCCAAAGTAGGTTCTTCATTTTGTTAAGTAAGAGGGGTCTTTAGCCCCCTTTACATTCTTCCAGTTGTCTTATCAAGTTCGTGGGGAAAAATAAGTAAAAGCTATTAAGGCAGAAACCCGAATTTTTCGGTAATATTTTCATAAGGATGTTGATATGATAAAGTTTAGGTTTCCCCTTGACTTTTATGAAGTAGTAAAATTTCCCCAAAAATTTTTTAACACTTTTTTGGGCCCTTTTCCTGCTATAATTAATTTATTTGATTGATAGGAAAAAAGTACAAGAACTTCACACCTACTTTAAAAACTTCTCCTCTGACTTTTGGAGTCAAAATAGGTTTTTGACTGGTCCTTGCTAGCTTGGTTTTTCGAAAGTCAGAGGTCCCCTCAATTTTTGATCTAAGGTAAAGGGGAAATGGTAAAAAGATAAACCCTCGCATTTACCTCCTATTAGCCCAAAAGTCATGAAGGAGGGCCCAGTGGCCCTTTGGCCTGCCCCCCCATAGAGAAGTTCAAAAGGGAAAACCCCCCAATCAGGGGGAATTCCTCATGGCAAACAAAGCACAGGGTCGATAACGATGCCCCTCCTTATGTTTAAGGAGCAAATTTTCCCTTTAAAAATGGACTTGAGAATCGAATGGGGCGTCAATCCTCCCTTACGGGTGGATGATGGGGTGTGGTGAAGAGAGGCTTCACTCCCAAAAAGTTGGTATAGATGTTGCATTAAGTCGATGTAAATTGGCCCCCGGAGAAAAAATTTCTTAGGGATGCCAACTCGGGAAAAGATGGAAAAAAGGGCTTCACCCACCACTGTAGTAGTTTGGTCTTTTAAAGGGAAAGGCTTAGGGAAACTCGAAGCTAATCAATATGTTAAAATTTTTTATTTGTCCCCCCGATGAAAGTGGAGCTAAAGGCCAAAGTTTTCAATAGTATCTTTCGAAAGGGGACCGTAAAAATTGGCATTTTGACCCTAGGTACTGCCCGTTTCGGGAGGATGACGTTGGCAAAATTTACACGATCTAAATAGGGAGCGACTTGAGGACTTTTTTTTGGGCCAAAAAAAGGTTTCCCCAATTTTATTTAAATTTTACGATGCGAGAAAATGTCGGCCACTGGCAGGTAATGAGCCATTTTAAGAACAGTCTTCTGCATTGCTTGGAACAAAAGATGGAATAGTTATCCGTTGAATTTAATTTGAATACTGATTATACGAAACCTTTTTAAAAATTCAAATTTATATGAAAAGTTTTTTTTCCCTTTGGATAACTTGTTTTGTTTAGCGGGATTATGGCAATTGAAGAGAAGGGCAATTAGTTGAAATTTACAAAGAGTTTCCCTTTGATTTCTAAAGGCTTAATCAGGGGGAAAACAAAAGGGTGGGCGGTGGGGAGCAGGGCTTTGGGCTGAGCCCCAGAAACATTTTGGTATCGGGGGTGTTCTTCACTTTCATCTAAAAAGTGAACCCGGGGATCCCATCTCGCTTTCGAGAGAGCATATGGTTTTTAATCCCACTGAATCTTGAGACATTGCTATCTAATTTCGAGGGATTCTCCCACTTTCCAGGAAGAGAATCTGAAACACTATGTCCCTCTTTTTTGATGAAAAGGGCAACTAGAAGGAAGAATGGCACCTTTTTCTTCCTTTAGTAGGGAAGAAGTGATGGGGCTAGACGGCTTTAGAAACCTGTGAACCTTTGACCTAAATGTAAAAACGGATGGGAGGAAAAGTGTCCCTAGGCCCAAGTAGTCTGAAGTATAGCAAAGGAAATGAGTTCTTTAAGGTTATGGAACGTTATCAGAAATGACTATACATGTCATCCAGGTCCGTAAAAGGTAGATCATTTAAATCCCTTAACTGTTCCTGAACCCAAGGGGGGTTGGTCATTCAGTCTTTAAAACATCTTCAACTTTTTTGGACCTTTTAAAGGGCAAAACTGCGTTTATGTCCCCTTTAACACCAAAAATGCAAACAGGAATAAAAAAGTCATTTTAATTTCCCTAGAGGCTTTGATTTCTTAAGGTCTGATGAACCATGCCTTAGGTTCGATCCCCTTTGGTTTTATGGAATTGTAGCCTCAGATTCAGGTCAGCAGCCTCAGCAAAAATTCCCCCAGCTTTAATAGGTTAGTTATCTGATGAATGTTGTATTGATGGGGGAAAAGTGTAGGAAAAGGTCACACCTGAAGTTTTCTTAGAGATTCAAACTGCGATCAATTTCCCGAAATCTTTATCCAAAAGTCGAACAAAAGAAAGAGTTTTTCCTGTAACTGCTGAAAAATCTGGCCAAGTGTAAGGTGGGGTACCTGAAAACTTTCCTGTAAGAATTTATGGTTTTTTGATATGCATTAAAGGGTTTCCTTCTTTAGTAGGGTTTTTATTACAAGATATCCTGCGACAAAGTTGCATTGATATTCAAAAACGTTCCAGAAAATAACATTCCTAACCCCGGTAGCCCAGGGGTTTTAGCAGGCCTTCCAGAGGGTGCGGTATTTTCAAACCCGATAATGTATGAAGTTATGTCTCACCCCTCTGTGAAGGGGGGTAAATTAGGTGTTGGAATTTTGTGCATAGTGCACGTTGTTCCATTATTCCTTCATTTAATTGCTGTTGGAGAAAAATTTCTTTTTATTCTCTAAATTTAAGGCGGCTTGTTCGAGTCACGATCCTTTGCCTTTTTTCAAGTTCCCTTAATTTTAAATTTTTCCCCATACTTTAGCTCTTTCCCCACGATAAAGTCTATCCGCTCTTTTTGGTCTTCTATTATTTCTAACTGTCTTTCTCGGGTTTCTCTCTCAATTTTCTTCTCCCTTTTTTTTCTCTTTCAAAGGGTTTTTTTTCTCCTTTTTCTCTTTTTTTCCCTTTTGCTGTTTTCTTCTTCTCATTTCTCTCTCTTTCAAGTCTTTTCTGGATTTAGCACTAAAAAAGATTTAAATTTTTTCCCCGTTTTCCCAACTTACTTAGCATTCATCCAAAAATAGATTCCCCATGCTTGCAAGAATAAAATTAAATATCAGGGGGAAATTTAAAGGGATTAAAGAAAAGGGGGTTAAATTCTGCTTCGCTCAAAAATGTAAAAACCAGGGGTCGATCCCCGCTTCAAATTTAAAAAAAAAGTTTTATGAAAACGAAGGGTTTATGGGCTCCGAGCAAACAGTGGTGGTCCTTTTACCATCCAAATTTTTCACAAAAATCAAGAGTGTCCACGCAGTTCCCCTTTATATAATAAAAAGTCAATGAAACAAATTGTCACTGGAAAAAACCGGGTCCCTAGAGTCTAAACCCCCAAAATGTTTTTAAGCTCAAAGAAAGGGGGTGAATTAAATATTTTATCCGCCTGGGCTTTATTACAATAAAATTTGGGCTATACAATTACCAAATTTTTTAAAACCTGTACCGTAGTCCTCCATAGAAAAAAGATTACTATGGCTGGTGGAACCGTCTGTGGTAGCAGGTTGAAATTCCAATGGTAGTTCGAGATGGAATTGAAACTTTATTCTGTGAGTTGTATCCCGGCATGGTCGCCATTGTGAAGGGTTACTCAGCCCCGTAAAAATCTTAGTCCCCCCTATTCTAAGGGCTCCTCAGGAAAAATTAAAAAAAAAAGAAATAATTTACAAAGATAAAACTATTATTTATTAAAGCAAAAATTTTAAAAAATTTAAAACATGAAAAGGGATATCTATTTTGAAAAAAAAAATGAAAAATGAAAAGAATAAAAAAATTTTAACTCATGTAATTTAAAATAGGGTGTCGGGTTGGGCCTGTTGTTTAAATCGAGCGTTGTGATGGGGGGGGGGGGGGGGGGGGGTGCAGGTGTTGGTGACCACCACCCGGGAGTTCTTCACAGAGTATCGCCGTGGTATTTTATCCCGATGACAGGAAAGCAGGTTCTTTCCGCTGCAATGAGGGGGGTTACGTCTGCAATTTATACAGGTGCACAGGTAAAAAAGATCCAAATGGGGGAAATCTCTGGACGTTAAATCCCTTTTCATCGTTCTCCTCGTTGATTGACAGGGACCCCCCCTTTTCTCCAAGTGAAAAGATAGACAGGTTACCATATTAAGAAAAACACTCTCCATGGTAAGTACAATACCCAAAAAAACGTGGTGTTATTACAAAAAGTCAACTAGAGAAAAACTGGAAAGGGTAAATTTTTATTTGGGAAAAAATGCGCTTTCAACCAATAAAACCACTAAAAAAGGAGGGGTTTGGGGGGAGGGGGGGGGGGGGGGGGGGGGGGGGCCCCCCCCCCTTTTGGGGGGGGGGGGGGGGGGGGGGGGGGGGGGGGGGGGGGGGGAATTAAAAAGGCGGCAAAGAACTATGTTATTTAAACTCCCCTTTTTTCTTTTTGAAACCCCCCCACCCCGTCATTTGAGAGGTGAAAATAGAATTTTGAGACATCACCAGAAAAATTTTTAAAAATCAACTATTTTATCCACATGGTATTTTACAGGGGCAATTAGGGAAATCCCTGAAAATTTTTAGTGTAAAAATGATTTCCATGTATGTGTGGTGTGTGTGTGTGTGCGTGTGTGTGTTGTGGGTGTGCGTGGGTTTTGTGTGGGTGTGGGTTGTGTGTATGCATATATTTGTACGCTCGTGTTCATATGTCTGTGCGTGCGCCCTAGTGTGTATATGTGTGCACTCGTGTGGGTGTATGACCCACTTAATATTTGTATTTATAACTCATTACAATTGTGACCAGGTGTGGACGTATCAGTGGTTCATTACTTTGTAATTTGTTCATGACTGTAACCATGTATAGGAGTGAGGCTGATTCATTACCTTTGTAACTTGCCATGATTGTGACCAGATCTACCTGGAGTTCATTACCTTTGTAACTAGTTCAGCTATATTAACTTTGGGGTCCAGTCCCTGGACCCATTATGTACCTTTGTAATCTTTTGACTACCGCCCACAGGATGGGTATGGGGTGCATAATAAAGATATTAAACTAAGCTAACTGCTGTGGATGCGTTAATAAGTGTACTGCTCGTTAGATTGTTATTTCAAATGGGGGAAGAATAAAATTAGTCCTGTAGAATCCACAGCCACGAATATGCTCACTTCAGAAGTCGCAGACCAAAAGTAGACAAATTAGACACATGTGTAACTTTTGGGTATCTTTGAGGAAACGTTTCACCACACAGTGGAATTTTCGGTTGAGCCTTTTTTTTATTATTCACTCTTCTCATAAAGCAGCCATTGAAGCACTGTTTTATCTCCTTATTACTACTTGCATATTTATAGAAGAGAAACATGGATGAAACAATTAATTTAAAACCAGCATTTAGTAAAGAAGCCTCATCACATTTTGGTCCTTCCTGGATCATTGTCAAGCAACTAATGGGGTTAAGTGGACCTGGGTGATGATAAAGTATGTATGCTGGATTTTGCTGACGATCGTCTGGTTGCGAAAATGTCAGGTGGTCACTAATCAGTTATTAAGATTATTTGTAGCATTCTGGTTAGTGATAATACTGAAATTAACCCCCGGAAGGTACTACATTGTAGCTAGCTGGCTAGCTAGCTAGCTGGAGTTTTATGACTCTTTGATCACGGGTTCTAACCCCACTCATGGTATGGTTTGTTTGCAGTCCTGTCATTACGATTTCGTGAGTCATGTCGGTATATTAGAAGTTTTATATCATTCCCTGTTAGTGACGTGCTTGTCAGAACCATGGGCCTTAATAACGATTTCAGCTACTTCGAGGTACTTGTCGGGCCCTGCGACAGGGCATGCTTCTGTGGCTCCTTATTACAGGAGGCTCTTGGCAACATCTGGGAGGCTCCCATCAAGCTGGGGCAGAGGATTACACTCCAGAATTTTTTGATAGCGAAACTTCCCTACTGCCTTGTCCTCGGGCCCGTGTGCAAGATACGACTGAGAGGGTTAGAATGGCAGCTGCGTCATAGCATTAGCCAATAGTTTCGTCTGCTACACGACACACCAGTTTTGTTCTTTCATGCTCATGTCGCAGACAGTGGAATGGGATTGCACAATTTTTGCTTCACAATCTGCATGCAAAAACATATGCGAATCATTTTATTGCTTTCCACAAGAGATTGTGTAATCGGAATGGTAGCCAGAGAACCTATAATTCTGGGAAAAATTGGATGTTAGATGGGGCCTGCGATGATTGCAAATTCCGAAATATTTAATGAGAGTGAGAAGGGGCCTGCGAAGATTGCAAATTCCGTAATATTTAATGAGAGTGAGAAGTTCCTCGAATGGCGTCAGAATCTTAATAATATTTATAATGGAAATGGTCTAATATTAACGTGTGATATTCAGTTCATTCGTCATTGCGTGTCATCTGGCACCGGATTCTTAAGTAGGCGAGTTAATGTCTTTGCCAATCAGGTTCGAGCGGGTGCTCTGGTATCTCAATTTAAGGCATATAGAGGAAGATCCAGTGCGTCAGGGCCTCGCAACTCTGGCGAGGAAGATCCAGTGCGTCAGGGCCTGGCAACTCTGGCGAGGAAGATCCAGTGCGTCAGGGCCTGGCAACTCTGGCGAGGAAGATCCAGTGCGTCAGGGCCCTGGCAACTCTGGCGAGGAAGATCCAGTGCGTCAGGGCCTGGCAACTCTGGCGAGGAAGATCCAGTGCGTCAGGGCCTGGCAACTCTGGCGAGGAAGATCCAGTGCGTCAGGGCCTGGCAACTCTGGCAGTGTTCTTGGTACACTGGGCCATATCTCGAAAGTTTGCTCCGCGACACACAAGTTGCATGCGTGAGGCTGAAAGTACGAGGGTAGTATTATTATAATTCATATTCTTCTTTTATTATTCATATCCTTATTATTATTATTATAATTATTATTATTATTATTATTATTATTATTATTATTATTTTATTGATCAATACAACACCTTTCTGGTCACTATCTTCACATTTGGATCAGTACAACAGCTACTTAAAAAGCTTTTTTATCACAGATCTACACA
>NW_026464397.1:0-14451 GCF_026875155.1 Cherax quadricarinatus
TACCTCTGACTTCTGTTGCTTACACTTCTTGATATAAAATCCCAGTAATCTATTTGCCTTATACGTACGCTTAGGCATTGCTGTCTTGGTTTAAGGTTGCTGCTTACCATAACCCCCAAGTCCTTTTCGCAATCTGTATGGCTAAGTTCTACATTATTTAACTTATAAGTGCTAGGGTTATGGACACTCCCGAGCTTCAGAAACCTTTGCATTTATCTACATTGAACTGCATCTGCCACTTTTCTGACCAAGAGTAGAGTTTGTCTAAATCCTCCTGAAGTTCCCTAACATCTACGTTTGAATCAATTATCCTACCTATCTTCGTGTCATCGGCGAATTTGCTCATATCACTAGTAATTTCTTCATCAAGATCATTGATATATATTATAAACAACAACGGGCCCAAGACTGATCCCTGTGGAACCCCACTTGTTACTGATCCCCACTCGGATTTAACCCCATTTATGGACACTCTCTGCTTCCTGTCTGTGAGCCATGATTCGATCCACGAGAGCACCCTTCCCCCAATGCCATGAGCTGCTACTTTCTTCAACAGTCTTTGGTGTGGAACTCTATCAAATGCCTTACTAAAATCTAAGTAAATAATATCAAATTCTTTATCGTGGTCAACAGCCTCAAAAGCTTTACTGAAGAAAGTTAAATAAATTAGTTAGACAAGACCGGCCTCTTGTGAATCCATGCTGAGTATCATTAATCAAGCTATGCTTATCGAGATGGCTTCTTATAATCTCAGCTATAATTGACTCTAGTAATTTGCCTACAATTGAGGTCAGGCTTATTGGGCGTAATTTGACGGTAACGACTTGTCCCCTGTTTTAAAAATAGGAATTACATTAGCCATCTTCCACATATCAGACACTACACCTGTTTTGATGAGATAAAATAAAAATATTAGTTAATGGTTCACAGACTTCCATTTTTGCATTCCTTAAGAACCCTTGAAAAAACCCCTCATCAGGACCCGTGACTTATTTTGCTTCAGTCGGTCTATCTGCTTCACAACCATTTCACTAGTGACTGTGATGTTACATAATTTATCTTCTTCTGATCCACTATAAAAATTAATTACCGGAATATTATTGTGTCTTCCTGTGTATAAACCGAGAGAAAATAATTATTTAAAATCGAGCACATTTCATTCTCTTTGTCAGTAAGATGCCCATAGTTATTTTAAGGGACCTATCTTATCTCTGACTTTTGTTCTATAGACCTGGAAAAAACTTTTTGGGTTAGTTTTAGAATCCCTAAGCAACTTTAATTTCATAGTCCCTTTTAGCTTTTCTTTATCCCTTTTTAATGTCCCTCTTAATGTCAATATACTGATTCATAAGATGACCCTCGCCTCTTTTGATACGTCTATAAATTCCTTTCTTATGCCCTAGTAGATATTTCAGCATATTATTCATCCATTTTGGTCATTTCTTATTTGATCTAATTTCCTTATAAGGGATAAACGTTGTTTGAGCAGCATGTATTGTGTTCAGAAAACTGTCATATTGATAGCTCTCTTCGTTACCCCAGTCAACAGATGATAAGTGTTCTCTAAGCCCATCGTAATCTGCTAAGCGAAAATCTGGGACTGTTACTGAGTTATCCCTACTATCATAGTTCCATTCAATTCTAAATGTAATTGATTTGTGGTCGCTAGCACCCAGTTCCTCTGAAACTTCTAAATTATTAACAAGGGATTCATTGTTTGCCAGAACTATGTCAAACAGGTTATTACCCCTTGTAGGTTCTGTCGCAAACTGCTTCAAAAAACAATCCTGAACTACTTCTAAGAAATCGTATGATTCTAAATTCCCAGTCAAGAAATTCCAATCAATATGACTAAAGTTAAAGTCTCCTAGAATTACTACATTATCGTGCCTTGTGGCCCTAACAATTTCCTCCCATAGTAGTCTCCCCTGGTCCCTATCTAAATTTGGGGGACGGTATATCACACCTATAATTAATTTTTCATGCCCCTCTGAAAATTATATCCAAACAGACTCTGTATGTGTTACTTCAGACTTAATACCCGTTTTTTATGCAACAGTTCAAGCGATCTCGGAGATACAATGCCACCCCACCCCCCTTCCTGATACTTCTATCTACTTGGAACAATTTAAAACCCTGAATGTGACATTCTGCAGGCATGTCCCGACTTTTTGAATTAAACCACGTCTCAGTAACGGCAAATACACCTATGTTACCTGCACTAGCAACTAGTCTCAACTCGTCCATCTTATTCCTAGCACTGCGACTATTTGTGTAATAAATATTTAATGACCCTCCTCTCTCTTTACCCTTCCTGCTCCTTTCTGTTATTCCACTAAACCTATTCCTGTCCTTGTCAATTAGTGCCACTGGCTTTCCAATATCCACCTCATTTTGCCTATTACTAGTTCTCCTAGTACTCATGTTACTACCCTGCGACTTCACAGTTTTCCCGCCAAAACCCATACCACTAACTATTCCTAGTTTAAAGACCTAACAGCTCCCTTCACTGCGTTGGCCAGTGCTCCACCCCACACCTAGATAAGTGAACCCCATCCCTGGCATACATGTCATTTCTGCCATAGAAGAGGTCCCAGTTGTCAATGAATGTTACCGCATTTTCCTTACAGTATTTGTCCAGCCAGCAATTGACACCAATTGCTCTGGACAACCATTCATTTCCAACTCCTCTCCTTGGCAAAATGCCACATATGACAGGTTTCCCACCCTTCCTCCTAATTATCTCTATTGCTGACCTATACCTGCTAATCAGGTCCTCACTCCTACGTCTGCCAACATCATTGCCTCCAGCACTGAGACAGATAATAGGATTGCTCTCCCATTACCTCTCATGATGTCATCCAGACGGCTAACAATATCCTTCATCCCAGCCCCAGGAAAACACATCTCTGCCTCCTACTCCTATCCTTCAAGCAGAATGCCCTATCCAGGTACCTAATCTGGCTATCCCCAACAACAACAATGTTTTTACCTTCCTTGGCGTGGTCCGTCGTGATGCTCTGAGTAGTCGACTCACATTCGCCAGGTAGCATTACACCACTTGTAGAATTCGTCAAGACTTCTCGATGGTCTCGTTGGGGTTTCTAGGGATGTCTTACTCACGTCTGCCAATGCTTCTTTGGTGCTCGTTGTGGCATTCCCAGTAGAACACTCACATTCGTCAGGTAGCACCGAGAATGAGTTGGAAGTTTCCACGGTAGTCCTTCTGGTTTCTCGTTTGTTTCTGCCTCTCCAACCGTTTTCTTGATCTTCAGCTTGGTTCCATGTTGCCCGGCCACTGACCAAGCTCCCCTCTTAACCTGGGGACTCACAACAGAAGGATTACTACGAATCCTCTTGTTCTCCTCCGTTAATCGCCGTATCTCCATCTTAGCAACTTGAGCTCTTCTCTCAGCTGCTGGTAAAGTTGCTCAAGAGAGGGCATCCTGGTACAGATTCACAGAGAGCACACAAACAGGTCTTCACGAGCACACAAACAGGTCTTCACGCTTCACGAGCACACAAACAGGTCTTCACACTAATGCACTGCTGTCTTGGCGTTAGATTTCTGCTCACCATGACTCCCAAGTCCTTTTCACATTCTGTATGATCAAGCTCTACTTCACCTTGATTATACTTCGAGGGTTATTTTCATTACCAAGGGCTAGTACCTTACACTTGGAAATATAAACACAAATGCAGTATAATGTGATCCTTTATTGACTACGTTTCGCCCACACAGTGGGCTTTTCAAGTCACAAACAGAACTACCTGGGGTGGAAGGAACGCGAGTATTTATAGTCAGGTTCAGAGTGCTGAGGTCAGGTGGAGAATGCTGCATCTGATGATGTACCGAGTGGGGTTATAGAGTCTAAAATCTTGGGTAGCTTGGAAAGGAGACTGGACAAGTTTGTGAGCAGACCTTCTACGTGTTCTTATGTGGGATAGCGATGAGAAGCTTCTTGGCAAGTGGTTCAGCTATGTCATAGAAGCCACTATTCTGGTTGAAGTTGTCGGATATAGAAATAAGTGATGACTCCAGGATTCGTCGGTATTGAGTGTTGTCTTCTGTGGCGATAAGTCTTGAGTTTCTGTAGTTTATCAAGTGGTTGTGTGAATTACGGTGTTGTACGCAGGCATTCCTTGTGTCGTCAGACCTGCTTGCGTATTGGTGTTCTGAAATACGTGTTTGGAGGTCCCTTGATGTTTCGCCCACGTATAACTTGTTGCAGTCATTACAAGGGATTATGTATACCCCTGCAGAGGATGGAGGCTTGTCCTGTCTACTACTGGTGATGTCCTTGATGGTCGTGGTTGTGGAGGTAGATACTTGAAATGAGGTATTGGAAAAGATGTTGGAAACGTGTTTGGCAATGGAGTTGGTGGGAAGGACTATGTATCTCTTCTCGGCAGTGTCTTCTCTGGGTGTGTTGAAGATGTTTAATGCTCGCCGTCTGCAGTCTCTGATGAATGACGAGGATAGTGGAGTTTAGAAAATATTTGTTCAATTATAGTGCATTCTTCCTCAAGGAACTCGTTGCTGCAGACTCTGAGTGCACGCAGGAAGAAGCCTATAATTACACCACGTTTGGTTTTGGTGTCGTGGTGAGAGTAGAAGTGGAGAAGATCGTTTTGGTTGGTGGGTTTTCGATAGACTTTAAAACGAAGTTCGTGGTCAGCTTTGCAGAGCAGGACATCAAGGAACGGAAGAGTGTTGTCGACTTCTTCTTCAAGTGTGAACTGGATTGAAGGCTCGACCTGGTTGAGCTTGTCTTGGAGAGCTTGAACGTTGAAGCGTTTAGGAGTTATGAGGAGAATGTCGTCAACATAACGGAGCCAGGTGACAGACGAAGGAATAATGGTGGAGAAACGTTCGGCTTCTAGATGTTCCATGTATAGGTTCGCCAGGACTGCACTGAGTGGCGAACCCATGGGTAGTCCAAAAGTCTGCTGAAAGAGGTGATTTTTGAAAGAGAAACACGTAAAGCCAACACATAGTTCAACAAGGTCGATGAAATCGCTGCCATTTTTCAGACCAGGACATTAATTTGTCCAAATCCTCCTGGAGTTCATTGCTATCCTCCTCAGAGTGAATTATACGGCCTATCTTTGTATCATAAGCAAACTTACTCATGTCACTCGTAATCCCTTCATCAAGGTCATTAATGTAAATTATGAACAAGAGAGGGCCTAAAACTGATCCTTGTGGAACGCCACTAGTGACTAATTCCCATTCAGATTTCACTCCATTAATGGTAACTCTCTGCTTTCTATTGGTAAGCCATGCCTCTATCCATGCTAAAAACTTTACCTCCTATAAACCCTTTTGCTGCCACTTTTTTCAAGAGTCTCCTGTGAGGTACTCTATTGAAGGCTTTACTAAAATCCAAATAATATTATCATATTCCTTATCACTGTCAACTGCCTCAAATGTTCTATTGAAGAACGTCAGCAAGTTTGTCAGGCAGGAACGACCTCTCGTGAATCCATACTGAGATTCATTTATCAAGTTATGCTCTTCAAGGTGACTTCTAATAATGTCAGCTATAATTGATTCTAGTAACTTGCCCACTATAGATGTCAGGCTTATTGGATGGTAATTTGAAGGAACGGGCTTATCCCCTGTTTTGAATATAGGAACCACATTAGCCATCTTCCACAACTCTGGCACAACACCGGTAAGGATGGACGCATTAAACAAACTCGTTAATTGTTAGGTAAGACACATATGCAACAGTTAGGAATCTTTATTTCGAAACGTTTCGCCTACACAGTAGGCTTCTTCAGTCGAGTACAGAAAAGTTGATAGAAGCAATCAACTTCGACAACTTCCACTAGTGAGAACGGCTGGATTTGAGAGGGACCTGACCTCCCAACATCTGAGTTCTTACCTCTTCTAGTGACCTACGTCTCACCTGTTGGCGCTATATAAGGCTCCATCCTGTCACTTCATCTCCATATTGTTTCATACTATGGAACAATGCTCTTCTCCAGATTGAGGGACTGACCACCTCAAAACTTTAAGGGTGATGGACTGATTACATCGTCTTCAAGTATCTTCTGCTTCTATCAACTTTTCTGTACTCGACTGAAGAAGCCTACTGTGTAGGCGAAACGTTTCGAAATAAAGATTCCTAACTGTTGCATATGTGTCTTACCTAACAACCTGTCGGTATTTTATACCATTTTAATGTTCACACTCGTTAATTGCTGACTAAGCTCCATCTTGCATTCGTTAAGTACCCTGGAAAACAACTCATCGGGTCCCGGGGACTTATTTTGCTTCAGTTTGTCTATCTGTTTAATAACCATGTCCCTCGTGACAGTAATATTAGGTAATTTAAATTCATCAGGAACTAAGTAATTGTTAATTACTGGAATCTCATTTACATCTTCCTGTGTAAAAACTGACAAAAAATAGTCTTTAAATAAGGAACACATTTCCAGTTCGTTATCCGTCAGCTGTCCATTCCCAATTTTCAGAGGTCCTACTTTTTCCTTCACCTTCGTCCTATACACTTGAAAGAACCCCTTTGGATTAGTCTTTGATTCACTAGCAACTCTAATTTCATAGTCACGTTTAGCCTTTCTAATCCCCTTTTTTACTTCTCTTTTAAGCTGAACATATTGGTCAGTAAGGTTAACCTCTCCTCTTCTGATGCGCCTATAAATTCCCCCTTTCCCCTTTTCTGACAGGATTGTAGATGAATGGTTCAAGGAACCGACACGTTGTTAAATTAGACACGACCTACTTCAACAATGGACAAATGTGACACCACCTACGACTGCTGCACCTCTCCTGCCATACGGTTTATAAGCTGCTTCTCCTCTCATATGCCGTATTCTATTCAAGATTGATGGACTGACCACATCGACTCAAGGTTGAGGGACTGATTACCTCATTCTCCTCTGTTCTTCAAGTTTATCCTTTGTATGGACTGATGAAGCCACTGTGTGGCGAAACGTTTCCTCAATAAAGATACCCAAGAGTTGCACCTGTGTCTAATTTAACAACGTGTCGGTTCTTTGAACCATTCATCTACAACCATATCTAAGTAGTTGAAATTTCCCTTCAATGAAGTTCATATTGTTTTGAGTGGCCTGTTTGAAGATTTGGTTGATGGGTTAGTATTATCCCTCCTCAAGAATTTTCTATTATTACACATACATTTTTTACATTGCACCAAAGTGGTTGGGCCACTTACCTTTTATATCCTACCTCACTCTCCCTCCCACCCTTGTCGAATATTTCTATCCTTACCCATCCTTCTTCCTTAACCACCATACCAAAGACTCTGGTCATAAGAATTGATTTGAATTGATGTCCGCTTGGAGTCTGATGCTGTCTTCGATGGAGGATGTCATGGCAGTTCGGGTGTCATCAGCAAAGGAAGACACGGAGCAATGGCTTACATCTCTGTCTATGTCAGATATGAGGATGAGGAATAGGATGGGCGCGAGTACTGTGCCTTGGGGAACACAGCTTTTCACTGTAGCTGCCTCGGACTTTACTCTGCATACTATTGCTCTTTGTGTTATTTTTGTTAGGAAGTTACAGATCCATATACCAATTTTTCCCGTTATTCCTTTATCACTCATTTTGTGCGCTGTTACAGTGGTCACACTTTTCTAAGGCTTTTGCAAAGTCTGTGTATACTACATCTGCATTTTGTTTATCCTCTATAGCATCCAGGACCTTGTCAAAGTGTCCCAGTAGCTGAGACAGGCAGGGGTGACTCACTTTAATCTCGGATTGCCCCTGGGCTGTGTAATTGATGGGTATCTAGCTGGCTGGCTATCTTGCTTCTTAGAACCCTTTCAAATATTTCTTTATGATATGTGATGTCAGTGCTATGGGTCTGTAGTTCTTTGCAATTGCTTTACTGGCACCTTTGAAGAGTGGGGCTGTGTCTGTTGTTTTCAGTGAATGTATGATGACCCCTGTGTCCATGCTCCCTCTCCATAAAATGCTGAAGGCACGTTACTGGGACTTCTTGCAGTTCTTGATGAGCAAGGAGTTCCATGAGTCTGGGCCTGGGGCAGAGTGCATGGGCTTGTAATTAATTGCCTTTTCAAAGTCTTCTGATGTTAGGATAATATCAGAGATTTTTGAGATAACCAGATTTTGAGTCTTGTTCAAAAAGAATTCATTAAAATTTTCAACCCTTCCTCTGGGCAACGGCTCGCTGAACACTGTGTATGTCCCATCTCGCCTAAGCAGGGGCCCAATACTTAATGCTGTTTTTTCCTTAGATTTTGGCATAAGAGAAGTTTTTTTTAATTTCGTTTATGGCTTTTAGTTTTTCCTGAGATTCTTGTCGCCTGTAAGATTCCTTCAGCTTAAGTTTGATATTTGCTATTTTATTGACCAGTGCCTCCCTTCGTACTTTAGATATATTGGCCCCTCTCAGCAGCTCTGTGATTCTTTGCCTTTGTCTGTATAGGGAGCGTCTCTATTTTTCTAGTTTACAGCTTCTCTTTCTTTTTCTTAATGGACTGTGGCTTGAGCAGACTTAGAGTTAATTTTTTCTAGGCATAGGTTTGGAACCGTGTTGTTTAGGATATCTTCCCAGCTTTTTTCATTTAGGATATGGTTAACTTGTTCCCATTGTATGTTTCTTTGTATTGAAGTTGAATTTTGTGACTCCACCCTCATGACTGACCACATTTTGCTGGTCAGGATTTCCGTGCATACATGTCTGTACCTCTATTATGTTGTGATCTGAGTGTATTGTCTTTGATACGGTTATATTACGCATCAGATCGTCAGTGTTAGTAAAGGTGAGGTCCAGCATTGTTTCAGTCCTGCAGATTGGTTTAAGGTGAATTTGGTGCAGAGATTTAATAACTCGTGTGTGTGAATTTTTACCTGAGCCTGCCTCCGGGGTGATCTTTGCTAAAATATTATTTGCTACACTCCTCCATTTTAGGTGTCTCAAGATGAAATCCCACACTAGCAAGATGTTTGAGGCAGGAGTTGGGAGATTTTCCAGACAGTGGTTCTGAACAAATGATCGACTCTGTGACGTACAAGCCTGTTAGTCTGCCCACATCTGAATAGTTTATAACCTGGGATCCATAATTCGTTGTCAAAAATGATCCTTTATGGGGGGTCTCTGTGAAAGCTGAAAACCCATTGTTTTTGATTCATTGAGCAGTCCCTTGATGAAAAGGAATGTGTCTGTTGACGGCTTTAGACCCAGTATGTTTGCAAAGACAAAGCAGTTATAATGATGGAATTTAGGGAGGCTTTACTTGCTGGCTAAATATCTGTTGTTCTGGAGTGGAGGTAAATGCCGTGCCTCTGTTCCAGAAGTGTTACCAGTTGGTGTAAGATTACTAAAAATTTTTCTTGCCGGTCTTTTTTCCTTCCTGGCACTAAAAAACATCCTTCTCTGGAGAGGTTATGGCTCCACTCTTTTGTTTCCCATAGTCTGGCTGGTCTATGTCTTCTTGTCCCCTTTAGATGAATTGTCTGACAGGATACGTCGTAGCATTTTCTTTCCTGGAGTGACGAGTGACACATTTCGGGTGAAATAAGTTACATGAACAGGAGTTGCACCCTCCTATTGTCATGTGGGTGCTGCATTTTTTGTGATGTTTCAAAGGTGCATGCCCCACCTGTTTTACCAGATATACCATGCCTGCACTTGCCCAAGGCATAGAATTTGCATTGGCGGGAATTTTGTTTGCTGGGATTATTAGTGGCTACGTTCACTGCCCGTGCATTTTTTTCTGTTTCCCCCTCTGCTTACCGCCCCTGTATGGACATCAGTGCTTCCACCAGGTTTTACGGGTAATGAGTCAACGCTGTTCCTTGAGGCATCATCCCGTTTTGTTCTTTCTCCAGCAGTATCGCTATTTTGTACTTAAGTTCTAAGAAATCTTTAATGTCGATACGTCTCGCCTGAGTCGTAGGCTTCGTCAATCAAAACTGAAAATGAGTTACAACCCCAGAGCCAGTAGAGTCTGTCCACTCAATGGAATGGAACTCTACTCGAGGTGAGGTACAGACAACCACAAAAAAAGTTTTTCAGGTAGAAATGGACTAATTGCATCATCTCTATATCTTTACTGCTTCTACTGTTTCCCTTTGGGTTTTAAACATAAGAACATAAAAAAGAAGGAACACTGCAGAAGGCCTACTGGCCCAAGCGAGGCAGGTCCAATACCACTACCGGCTTAAGCCAACGCCTTAACCTAGTCAGGTCAGGTCATATCACTTAAGGAAGGAGCACAGCATCTATCCTAGTAGCACAAGCTAGTCAGGTCCCAACTCACACCCACTCATATACTTATGTAACCTATTTCTGAAACTACACAACGTCTTAGCTTCAATGGCGGTACTCGGGAGTGTTCTAATCATCCATAATTCTGTTACCAAACAAGTGTTTTCTTATATCCTTCCTTAATCAGAAATTGTCCAACTTAACCCATTGCTGCTAGTCCTGTCTAGGCTACATATTTTTTTGCACGCTATTTACATGCCCTTTATTAGAATTTCTCCCCTAATTCTACGCCTTTCTAGAAAGTGCAGATTCAGGGCCCTCAGTCTATCCTCATAGGGAAGATTTCTGATACATGACATCATCTTTGTCATCCTCCTTCGTACGTTTTCCAGAGCATTTACCGTATATTCATTCTGTAATACAATGACCAGAACTGTGCAGCATAATCTAAAGGAGGCCTAGCCAAATATATAGAGTTGAAGAACAACCTGAGGACTTCTATTATTTATACGTCTTGATATGACGCCAAGGATTCAGTCAGCGAACTTATACATGGAACATCTAGAAGCCGAACGTTTCTCCACCATCATTCCTTCGTCTGTCACCTGGCTCCGTTATGTTGACGACATTCTCCTCATAACTCCTAAACGCTTCAACGTTCAAGCTCTCCAAGACAAGCTCAACCAGGTCGAGCCTTCAATCCAGTTCACACTTGAAGAAGAAGTCGACAACACTCTTCCTTTCCTTGATGTTCTGCTCTGCAAAGCTGACCACGAACTTCGTTTTAAAGTCTATCGAAAACCCACCAACCAAAACGATCTTCTCCACTTCTACTCTCACCACGACACCAAAACCAAACGTGGTGTGATTATAGGCTTCTTCCTACGTGCACTTAGAATCTGCAGCAATGAGTTCCTTGAGGAAGAATGCACTATAATTGAACAAGTATTTTCCAAACTCCACTATCCTAGTCACTTCATCAGAGACTGCAGACGGAGGGCATTAAACATCTTCAACACACCCAGAGAAGACACTGCCGAGAAGAGATACATAGTCCTCCCCAACAACTCCATTGCCAAACATGTTTCCAACATCTTTGCCAAAACATCATTCCAAGTATCTACCTCCACAACCACGACCATCAAGGACATCACCAGTAGTAGACAGGACAAGCCTCCATCCTCTGCAGGGGTATACATAATCCCTTGTAATGACTGCAACAAATTATATGTGGGCGAAACATCAAGAGACCTCCAAACACGCATTTCAGAACACCAATATGCAAGCAGGACTGACGATACAAGGAATGCCTGTGTACAGCATCGCAATTCACACATCCATTTAATTAACTACAGAAACTCAAGACTTATAGCCACAGAAGACAACACTCAATACAGAAGAATCCTGGAATCATCGATTATCTCTATAACCAACAATTTCAACCAGAACAATGGCTTCTATAACATAGCTGAACCACTCGCCATCCCACATAAGAACATAGAACACTGCAGAAGGTCTACAACTTGTCCAATACCCCTGCCAAGCTACCCAAGACTCTATAACCCCACCCGGTGGATCATCAGATGCAGCATTCTTCACCTGACCTCAACATTCTGACTATTTTGTAGGTGAATGGTTCAGAGAACCGACATGTCTAATTTATCATTCTGACTATAAATACTCTCGTACCTTCCAACCCCAGGTAGATCCGTGTGTGACTTGAGAAAGCCCACTGTGTGGGTGAAACGTTGTCAATAAAGGATCACATTATACTGCATTTGTGTTTATATTTCCATTGTGTCGGTATTTTATACCATTTATTACCAGCTTTATTGCGAACACATATGCACTATTGTCATGGTTTCAGATTACCGCTAACCAAAACTCCTAAATCTTTCTCGCAATCAGTAATATTAAGATCTACATTATTTAGTTTATATGTGGCATGGTTATTTTCCTGTCTAACATTTAGAACTTTGCATTTGTCTACATTAAACTGCATCTGCCACTTCTCCGACCACTGCATCAGCCTATTCAAATCATCATGGAGTGCTCTAATGTCCTCATTAGAATGAATTGGATGGCCTATTTTGGTATCATCAG
The DNA here is from genome assembly GCF_026875155.1 of Cherax quadricarinatus. NCBI lineage: Eukaryota > Metazoa > Arthropoda > Malacostraca > Decapoda > Parastacidae > Cherax > Cherax quadricarinatus. The sequence continues at coordinate 12,333 of NW_026464397.1, forward strand.
CAAATTTGCTTTATTTTCTCATATATGTCTTTTATGTAAATTGTGAGCAACAACGGGCCCAACACTGACCCCTGAGGAACACCGCTTGTGACGTGCCCCCATTCTGATTTCTCCCCATTTATGCAAACTTTCTGCTGCCTATTTGTCAACCATGCCTCTACCCAGGAAAATATTTCTCCTCCTATTCCGTGTGCCTTAAGTTTCCTCAATAGCCTCTGATATGGAACTCTATCGAGAGCCTTACTGAAGTCCATATAAACAATATCATATCCAGTACCATGATCTACCTCCTCCAGTACCTTAGTGAAAAAAGTTATTAAATTCGTAAAACAGGAACGCCCCTTTGTAAAACAGTGCTGAGATTCATTAACCATTTTATGACTTTCAAGATGGCTACGAATTGCCTCGGCAACTATTGATTCCATACATTTTCCCAATATGGAGGTAAGGCTTATTGGTCTACAGTTCGATGCCAAGGCCCTGTCACCTGTCAATTTGTAGTGATATATTGAAAAGATTAGCCAAAGATATGCGAAGTTCCTCTTTATATTCCTTTAAAACCCTTGCAAACATTTCATCAGGACCCGGGGATTCGTTAGATTTTAATTTCTCTATTTGTCTGAAGACCATGTCATTAGTTACCCCAATCGTGCATAGTTTATTATCGTCCTGTTCGTCTACATAATTTATTTTTTTATGGAATTTCGCTAGTATCTTCCTGAGTAGAAACTGAGAGGAAGTATGTGTTGAAAAGTTCACAAATTTCCTTATCATTGTCAGTGACCTGACCTGTGTCAAGATCTTAAGTATTTTACTGTGAAGGCGAAATGATTATGAAATGGTCTCCTAATTGTTGTACATGTATCTTACTTATCGACATTTCTCTCGAGCAATAAAAAACATTATGCTGAATTGCTCGTCTACTTTATAATCAGATTCTGTTTCATGACCACCATTACGAGATTATTTTTTTTCGCTGAAAATGTAATAACCGTAAATGTTTGAGTTTTACCACTAGTTTATCAACGATAAATTCAATCAATCACTAATTAAATTCGTGTCTTGTAATGTGAGATAACTGTTGTGAGCAGTTTGGTCTGGGAAGATAAAAATTTTCCTCCCCTGCACATTACCCATATAGTTTCTGATATGGTTCGTTGTTGGTCAGATTTAAGATTGCTCACCAGACTTGTTCGATGGTTTAGGACCATCAGAGACACTGGGAAGGTAGCATTGTGAAGACTCATGTTTCTGCATCATCATGCTTTCGCTCTTGCATTTCATAATTAATTTATTTATTTTCTCCTTTATCCCCCCTTCCATCTCTAACTGTAACTCTGTTCTGTTCTACTCAGTACTTTCATTTATCTCCATTCCTTTTCTATTTATCTTTCCTAAATTTCAATTCTCTCCCTGACCTTAGTTTTTTTTTTTTTTTATTTTATTTATAACCAATACAGTATACATAAAATAAAAATAAAAGGAAAAAGTATGGATCTCTAACATCATAATCCTACTAGAACATCTACATACTTATCCCATATACCAAAATACAAATAAACATACAAAGAAAACAGCTTAAAACCGACTCATTACAGTTACAATAAACCCGTATACAAAAATCTCAGACACAAAAGGAATGCGTCTATAAACTGTCTAGATATATCTGTATACCATACAGCCAAAACTTACGTTAAGAACATAGCATGAAAAACCTATATCAGGGTGCTGACAGTCTATAAGTACATCTTAACATACAAAAACCTAGAACATAACATAACCTAAAAAAAAAAAAAAACCACTTCATATGGCAAAGAACAATACCATTGCATAATACTATACAAAGTACATTGAAATGACAATTAAAACAAAGTATCGAAAAGGGAACATACAACAAGCATGTTGAATACCTATAAACCTACACATCACATACACCACAGTATTATCTTTGTATAACACATTTGAGGACAAAAAGAAAAACCAAACATACTTAGATCATGCCTTGTGTCACCTCAAACCTTCAAACACACAAATACTGTGAGATGTACCCTCTCACACTTACAACAATTAGGCAACAACACTATTACATATTTTTTCAATTCTTCTGAAAAAAGGGGAA
>NW_026464398.1:0-14468 GCF_026875155.1 Cherax quadricarinatus
AGAAACGAAACTCCTGAGACAAAAAACAGACACAGTCTTCCCACAAGGATAAAGATCCTGAGGAAAGATAGAAGGAGCAGAGGGGGAGGTGAGGTTGCACTACTCATAAAAAAACCGATGGAGTTTTGAGGAAATGAAAGGCATGATTAAGATTGGAGAAAGGGACTATATAGTAGGTACAATTCAATCTGGGAACATAAGGTAGTCATTGCAGTGATGTATAACCCACCACAGAACTGCAGGAGGCCAAGAGGAGAATATGATGAGAACAACAGAGCGATGGTGGATACACTGGCTGAGGTGGCACGAAGAGCTCAATCGTGCAGAGCAAAGTTACTAGTTATGGTGATTTCAACCACAGGGAGATCGATTGGGAAAACCTGGAGCCTCATAGGGGCCCCAAAACATGGAGAGCCAAGATGATGGATGTGGTACTGGAAAACCTCATACATCAACACATCAAGGACACTACCAGAGAGAGAAGAGAGGATGAACCAGCAAGACGGACCTTGTGTTTACCCTGAGTAGCTCAGACATTGATGAAATCACATATGAAAGGCCCCTCAGAGCTAGTGGACCACGTAGTCCTGAGTTTTGATTACATAGTAGAGTTACAAGTGGAGAGGGTAACAGGAGTCAAAGGGGAAAAGTCAGTCTATAAAAGGGGAACTACACAGGTAAGAGATACTTCCTGAGGGAGGTGCAGTGGGACAGAGAAATGGTAGGAAAGTCAGTAAATGAAATGATGGAATATGTAACAACAAAATGCAAGGAGGCAGAGGAAAGGTTTGTTTCCAAGGGCGACAGAAACAATGGGAAGACCAAAGCGAGTCCTGGTTTACCCGAAGATGCAGGGAGGCAAAAAACTAAGTGCATTAAAGAATGGGCAAAGGGCCCAGGAAAACGAGGAGATCAGTTTGAAGAGCCAGAAAAGAATATACGAAAATGACATAGCATCGAAAGTCAAATCTGACCCAAACTGCTGTTCAGCCACATTAGGAGAAAGACAATAGTCAAAGACCAGGTGATCAGGCTGAGGAAAGAAGGTGGGGAACTCACAAGAAATGATCAAGAGGAGCTCAACACGAAGATTTAAGGAAGTATTCAAAGTGGAGACAGGAAGGACTCTGGGAAGACTGGGAAAACAGGACAGAGGGGGACACCAACAGGGAATAGACCAACAAGTGCTGGATGCTATGCACACAACTGAGGAGGAGGTGAAGAAGCTGCTAAGTGACCTTGATACCTCAAAGGCAATGGACCAGACAACATCTCCCAGTGGGTCCTCAGGGAAGGAGCAGATATACTGTGTGTGCCATTAACCACAATCTTCAACACACTCCTTGAAACAGGGCAACTACCTGCGGTATGGAAGACCGCAAATGTAGTTCCCATTTTTAGAAAAAAGACAGAAAAGAAGCACTAAATTACAGACCAGTGTCACTGACGTGAATAGTATGCAAAGTCATGGAGAAGAGTGGAGGAGAGTTGTGGAGCACCTGGAATGAACAAGATTAAAATGACAACCAGCACGGATTCATGGAAGGCAAATCCTGTGTCACAAACCTTCTGGAGTTTTATGACAAAGTTACAGAAGTAAGACACTAGAGAGGGGCGGGTTGATTGCATTTTCTTGGACTGCAAGAAGGCCTTCGACACAGTTGCTCACAAGAGACTAGTGCAGAAACTAGAGGATCAGGTGCATATAACAGGAAGGGCACTGCAATGGATCAGAGAATACCTGACAGGGAGGCAACGAGTCAAGGTACGGGATGAGGTATCACAGTGGGCACCTGTGACGAGCGATGTCCCACAGGGGTCGGTCCTAGGACCAGTGCTATTTTTGGCATATGTGAATGACATAGAGGAAGGGATAGACTCAGAGGTGTCCCTGTTTGCAGATGATGTAAAGTTAATGAGGAGAATTAAATCAGATGAGGATCAGGCAGGACTTTAAAGAGACCTGGACAGGCTGGACACGTGGTCCAGAAACTGGCTTCTTGAAGTCACCCTGCAAAATGCGAAAGTCAGGAAGATCGGAGAAGCGCAAACAAGACTGCAGACAGAGTATAGGCTAGGTGGCCAAAGACTGCAAACCTCGCTCAAGGAGAAAGACCTTGGGGTGACCATAACACCGAGCATGTCTCCGGAGGCACACATCAACCAGATAGCTGCTGCAGCTTATGGGCGCCTGGCAAACCTGAGACTAGCGTTCCAATACCTTAGTAAGGAATCGTTTCAAGACACTGTACACTGTGTAAATCAGGCCCATACAGGAGTATGCAGCACCAGTTTGGAACCCACACCTCGTCAAGCACTTCAAGAAATTAGAGAAATGCAAAGGTTTGCAACAAGGCTAGTTCCAGAGCTCAGGGGTATGTCCTATGAAGAAAGGTTGAGGGACATCGGACTGACGACATTGGAGGACAGGAGGGTGAGGGGAGACATAACATACAAAATACTGCATGGAATAGATAAGGTAGACAGAGACAGGTTGTTCCAGAGAGGGGACACAGAAACAAGGGGTCACAACTGGAAGCTGAAGAATCAGACGAGTCAGAGGGATGTTTAGGAAGTATTTCTTCAGTCATAGAGTCGTCAGGAAGTGGAATAGCCTAGAAAGTGATGCAGTCGAGGCAGAAACCATACATAGCTTTAAGACGAGGTATGACAAAGCTCAGGAACCAGAGCGAGAGAGGACCTAGTAGCAATCAGTGAAGAGGCGGGGCCACAAGCTGAGTCTCAACCCCTGCAACCACAATTAGGTGAGTACACACACACACAATACACATACCCAACACACAATACACACACACAATACACACACACACACACACAGTACACACACACACACAGAATACACACACACGCGTGGGTCCGTGGGGTGCAAACGTGGGTAACAAGGCTCCGAGAACCTTAGCATTGTAAGGCGTGCAATAACAGCTAGCAGTAATCAGTGGTAGTGGAACATCAGTGAACAATACTACAAGTGATAATTAAAGTTATTAGTTAAAAAAAGTGAAAGGAAAGCTGAAATCATAATATTTCAAAGCGCAAACCGTTGGGGGTCTTAGGCGCTGTTGCCAATTGGCAGTGGTAGGCCTGAAGAAGTGACATCATGACAAGTTGTGAGCCATTATACATATAAAGTGAAGTGTATATAATGTGAAGTGTATACTATCATCAGTGAAGAGTGAAATCGCGTGAGGAAGCGGGATGTATGAGAATATATGGTTATAAACATCACTGGTGAAGGATCTCCAAAATAGGGATTTAAGGCCTACGTACGACGACTCCGCCATCAGCACCTGGCAACCTGTCACAGCACCATTGCAAGTTTATTCGCCTATTTGTGGTTTGCATGTTGACGGCCCTGGCTGGCCTTGCATACTGTTTGATACTGGTCACTCACTCCTGCAAGCTATTACCAGAATAAGAATAGAAATAGCATAGACATAGTGAATATAGTGATGACGAGTGTGAGAAGGTAGAGTCCAGCGAGGAGTAGAGTAGTATTAATTCCAGTAGTTATTAGCAGTAAGAATACTTAGGCAGCTAGGAAGTCCTCTCCCAATGTGAACATGGAACAGGATAATAACCAGCAATAATTGATACTTAAATCCAGACACACACACAAGGCGAATAACTTAATATAAGCTAGGTGGGACAAGCTTTTAAGGGCAACATTGTAAGATGGTGTGAGGGTCGGTCAAGTCCCAGGAGGGTTGTGTCAGGTCACAAGAAGTTGTGGCCAGTCATTACACCGCACAAGACACACTCAAACACACACACACACTCACACACACACACACACACATGCACACAGGGTAGAGCAGTGTTACTACTGATAGCTATTAGTAGTAAGAATACTAGGAAGCTAGGAAGTCCTCTCTCAATGTGAACAAGGAAAATGATAATAACCAGCAATAATTAATACGTAAATCCAGAAAGGGCAATAAGTGGAGAGTGTAGCATAATTGGGAAAGATAAATGAGACTAAATTTGTGCCTACACGACTGATCTTTCAACCACACCACCTACCCCCCCCCCAAAACCATCCCACCCTCACACACAAGCACACACACACACGACCACGTGGTTCTGTGCTTTGAATACATAGTATAGCTGCAAGTGGAGAGAATAACAGTGAGTTGAATGGGAAAAGCCTGACTATAAAAGAGGGACTACATAGGGTTGAAGAAACTTCCTGCGGGAGGTCCAGTGGGACAGAGAACTGGCAGGAAAGCCAGTAAATGAAATGATGGAATATGTAACAACAAAATGCAAGGAGGCAGTGGAAAGGTTTATTCCCAAGGGCAACAGTAACAACGGGAAGACCAGAACGAGCCCCTGGTTTACCCGACGGTGTAAGGAGGCAAAAACAAAATGCAATAGAGAATGGAAAAAGTACAGAAGGCAGAGAACACACGAAAATAGGGAGATCAGTCGCAGAGCCAGGAATGAGTATGCACAGGTAAGGAGGGAGGCCCAACGACAGATATGAAAATGACATAGCATCGAGAATCAAGACTGACCCGAAACTGTTGTATAGCCACATCAGGAGGAAGACAACAATCAAAGACCAGGTGATCAAATTAAGGACAGAAGGTGGAGAACTCACAAGAAATGATCAAGAGGTATGTGAGGAGCTGAACAGGAGATTTAAGGAAGTTTTTACAGTAGAGACAGGAAGGGCTGTGGGAAGACAGCACAAAAGGGAACATCAAGAGGGAATATACCAACAAGTGTTGGATGACATACGAACAACTGAGGAGGAGGTGAAGCTCTTAAGTGACCTTGACACCTCAAAGGCGATGGGACCAGACATCTCCCCATGGGTCCTTAGAGAAGGAGCAGAGATGCTGTGCGTGCCTCTAACCACAATCTTCAACACATCCCTTGAAACTGGGCAACTGCCTGAGAAATGGAAGACAACTAATGTAGTCCCCATATTTAAGAAAGGAAACAGAAACGAGGCACTAAACTACAGACCTGTGTCTCTGACATGTATTGTGTGCAAAGTCATGGAGAAGATTATCAGGAGGAGAGTGGTCGAACACCTGGAAAAGAACAAGATTATAAATGAAAACCAGCATGGGTTCATGGAAGGCAAATCTTGTATCACAAACCTCCTGGAGTTTTATGACAAGGTAACAGAAGTAAGACACGAGAGAGAGGGGTGGGTAGATTGTGTTTTCCTAGACTGCAGGAAGGCCTTTGACACAGTTCCCCACAAGAGATTAGTGCAGAAGCTGGAGGATCAGGCACATGTAAAAGGGAGGGCACTGCAATGGATAAGGGAATACCTGACAGGGAGGCAGCAACGAGTCATGGTACGTGAAGAGGTATCACAGTGGGCGCTTGTTACAAGCGGGGTCCCAAAGGGGTCAGTTCTAGGACCAGTGCTATTTTTGATATATGTGAACGACATGATGGAAGGAATAGACTCTGAAGTGTCCCCTGTTCGCAGATGACGTGAAGTTGATGAGAAGAATTAAATCGGACGAGGATGAGGCAGGACTGCAAGAGACCTGGACAGCTGGACATGTGGTCCAGTAGCTGGCTTCTCGAATTCAATCCAGCCAAATGCACAGTCATGAAGATTGGGGAGGGGCAAAGAAGACCGCAGACAGGGTATAGGCTAGGTGGACAAAGACTACAGACCTCACTCAGGGAGAAAGACCTTGGGGTGACCATAACACCGAGCACATCACCGGAGGCACACATCAACCAAATAACCGCTGCAGCATACGGGCGCCTGGCAAACCTGAGAATAGCGTTCCAATACCTTAATAAGGAATTGTTCAAGACACTGTACACTGTGTATGTTAGGCCCATACTGGAGTATGCAGCACCAGTCTGGAACCCACACCTGGTCAAGCACATCAAGAAGTTAGAGAAAGTAACAAAGGTTTGCAACAAGGCTAGTCCCAGAGCTCAAGGGAATGTCATACGAGGAAAGGTTAAGGGAAATCAGACTGACGACACTGGAGGACAGAAGGTCAGGGGAGACATGATAACGACATACAAGATACTGCAGGGAATGGACAAGGTGGACAGAGATAGGATGTTCCAGAGAGGGGACAACAGGGACGAGGGGTCACGACTGGAAGCTGAAGAGTCAGACGAGTCACAGGACGTTAGGAAGTATTTCTTCAGTCATAGAGTTGTCAGCAAGTGGAATAGCCTAGCAAGTGAAGTTGTGGAGGCAGGAACCATACATAGTTTTTAAGAAGAGGTATGACAAAGCTCAGGAAGCAGAGAGAGAGAGGACCCAGTACGATCAGTGAAGAGGCGGGGCCAGGAGCTGAGTCTCGACCCCTGCAACCACAATTAGGTGAGTACAATTACGTGAGTACACACACACACACACACACACACACACACATACACACACACACACACATACACAACACACATACACACACACACAACACACACACACAAAACACAAACACACAAACACAAACACACAAACACACACACACACACAAACACACACACACACAGCACACAACACACACACACATGCACAACACACACACACACACACACACACACACACACACACACACACAACCCTCCACCAACTGACGCAAACACTTGACACAAAACACGTACCCCCCCCTCCCCTAACCACCTCTCCCCCTTTCCTAACCACCTCACCTTAGCCACCTACCCCTCCCCCAAAACCACCTAACCCCTCCCCAACCCATCTAACCCCCCAACTACCTCCCTCCCTCCAATAAAAACCCTCCTCCCACTCCCCCATAACCATCCATCCCCTCTCTCTCTCAAACGCATACTCCCCCCTCCCCTAACCATCTCTCCCCCCTTCCCTAACCACCTAACCCTAGCCACCTACCCCTCCCACAAACCATCTAACCCCCTCCCCCAACTATCTCTATCCCTCCAATAACCATCCTCCCCCTCCCCCACAACCATCCATCCCCTCTCCTCCTAACCATCTATTCCCTCCCCCTAACCACCCGTCCCCCCTTCTGTGGAGCAACGGGGGAACCTAGAACCAGATGAGGACAAGGGCTCCAAGGACGAATCTGGGAGGGAGGAATGGGAGGCAGAGCCCAAAAAAAGGGAGGAAGAGTGGGGAAGGAGACTAGATGAGCTGGAAAGGAAGATGGAGAGAGAGGTTAGCAGAAGAATGCAGAAGGTGGAAGCAACAGGCCACAGCAGCAGAAATCAAGATAGAGAGATTAGAAGAGGAGCTGAGACACCTGAAACAGCACAGAGACAAAGATATTACAGAAGTAGCATCGGCAATGGCTACATCAGACACAGACAACAGGTCTGAAGGAAGCATGGAAACTAAACTGTATGCAGAGGTCCTGTCAAACCCACATGGGGCCAAAACAAAGACAGGGAGCACACTAGGACAGAATGAGAGGTTGGAAGACATTGAAGGAACTAGGACATGTGCAGGGACCATACCAGATACCTGTGGGGGCCAGGAACAGGTGAGCAGGAAGGATAAACCAAGAAGCATAGGGGCCATAACTAGGGAAGGGACTGAAGGAAGGAACACTCCACGGGAAGGAACTAAAACACATCAGAGGATGCAATGGGAGTCACAGTGGGAGGTGGAAAGGGAGAGATCTGTATTTGTCTATGGGCTAGACGAAGCTAAAGGGGAAACTTATGATGAAAGAAAGCAGGAGGAGAAAAAAGCGATTGAAGATATCATGAAGGTGATAGGCGAGGGGGACATGACCCAGGTGGCAAATTTTCGGAGAATTGGGTGGTTCACAAAGAAAAGGAATTGGCCTCTCAAAGTAATTTTCAAGGCAGAATCAACCCGAACCATGATCCTGCAGGAGAAAGCATGGCTGAGAGGCAACCAGGAGTTCCAGAGTATGTACCTCGATCGAGACAGAACACAGGACAAAAGGAAGACGATGAAAGAGAGAGTTCAAAAATGAAAGAAATGGGAGGAAATGAGAAAGGAGAGCAGAATAACCCAGGATCAAATGGAAGGACAAGCACACCCCCCCAGAAACACCTGCAGAAGGACTCCAGCCACGACACCCCCAAGGCAACTGAACAATCCAAACCAACCATCACACACCGATCCCTCTGTTCCCACCCCCCGCACCACAGTTACAGTATTAGAACAGAAGTTGAAGGTTTGGTACACAAATGCAGATGGATTAATGAATAAACATGAGGAATGACAAGAAAGAATCAATGAGAAGTCCCCAGACATCATAGCAGTTACAGAAACAAAACTCACGGAGACAATAACAGATGCAATCTCTCCCACCAGGATACCAGATCATGAGGAAAGATAGAAGGGGCAGGGGGGAGGGTGGGTTTGCTCTGCTCATAAAAAACAGATGGAAATTCGAGAAAATGGAAGGCATAGATGAGACGGGAGAAAGAGACTACATAGTAGGTACACTTCAGTCTGGGGAACACAAAGTGGTCATTGCAGTGATGAATAATCCACCACAGAACTGCAGGAGGCCAAGAGAGGAATATGAAGAGAGCAACAGAGCAATGGTGGACACACTTGCTGAGGTGGCAAGAAGAGCTCACTCCAGCAGAGTAAAGTTGCTGGTTATGGGGGATTTCAACCACAGGGAGATTGACTGGGAAAACCTGGAGCCACATGGGGGTCCCGAAACATGGAGAGCCAAGATGTTGGACGTGTTTCTGGAAAACCTCATTCACCAACATGTTAAGGACACTACCAGAGTGAGAGGGGAGGATGAACCAGCAAGATTGGACCTTGTGTTCACCCTGGGCAGCTCAGACATTGAGGACATCAAGTATGAGAGTCCCCTAGGAGCTAGCGACCACGTGGTTCTGCGCTTTGAATACATAGTAGAGCTGCAAGTGGAGAGAATAACAGGAGTTGAATGGGAAAAGCCTGACTATAAAAGAGGGGACTACATAGGGTTGAAGAACTTCCTGCGGGAGGTTCTGTGGGACAGAGAACTGGCAGGAAAGCCAGTAAATGAAATGATGGAATATGTAACAACAAAATGCAAGGAGGCAGTGAAAGATTTATTCCCAAGGGCAACAGTAACAAGGGAAGACCAGAACGAGCCCCTGTTTACCCGACGGTGTAAGGAGGCAAAAACAAAGTGCAATAGAGAATGGAAAAAGTACAGAAGGCAGAGAACACACGAAATTAGGGAGATCAGTCGCAGAGCCAGGAATGAGTATGCACAGGTAAGGAGGGAGGCCCAGCGACAGTATGAAAATGACATAGCATCGAGAATCAAGACTGACCCGAAACTTGTATAGCCACATCAGGAGGAAGACAACAGTCAAGGAACAGGTGATCAGATTAAGGACAGAAGGTGGAGAACTCACAAGAAATGATCAGGAGCTATGTGAGAAGCTGAACAGGAGATTTAAGGAAGTTTTTACAGTAGAGACAGGAAGGGCTGTGGGAAGACAGCACAGAAGGGAACATCAAGAGGGAATATACCAACAAGTGTTGGATGACATACGAACAACTGAGGAGGAGGTGAAGAACCTCCTAAGTGACCTTGACACCTCAAAGGCGATGGGACCGGACATCTCCCCATGGGTCCTTAGAGAAAGAGCAGAGATGCTGTGCGTGCCTCTAACCACAATCTTCAACACATCCCTTGAAACTGGGCAACTACCTGAGAAATGGAAGACAGCTAATGTAGTCCCCATATTTAAGAAAGGAAACAGAAACGAGGCGCTAAACTACAGACCTGTGTCTCTGACATGTATTGTGTGCAAAGCCATGGAGAAGATTATCAGGAGGAGAGTGGTCGAACACCTGGAAAAGAACAAGATTATAAATGAAAACCAGCATGGGTTCATGGAAGGCAAATCTTGTATCACAAACCTCCTGGAGTTTTATGACAAGGTAACAGAAGTAAGACACGAGAGAGAGGGGTGGGTAGATTGCGTTTTCCTAGACTGCAGGAAGGCCTTTGACACAGTTCCCCACAAGAGATTAGTGCAGAAGCTGGAGGATCAGGCGCATGTAACAGGGAGGGCACTGCAATGGATCAGGGAATACCTGACAGGGAGGCAGCAACGAGTCATGGTATGTGAAGAGGTATCACAGTGGGCGCCTGTGACGAGCAGGGTCCCACAGGGGTCACTTCTAGGACCAGTGCTGTTTTTGATATATGCGAACGACATGATGGAAGGAATAGACTCCGAAGTGTCCCTATTCGCAGATGATGTGAAGTTGATGAGAAGAATTAAATCAGATGAGGATGAGGCAGGACTGCAAAGAGACCTGGACAGGCTGGACATGTGGTCCAGTAACTGGCTTCTCGAATTCAATCCAGCCAAATGCAAAGTCATGAAGATTGGGGAGGGGCAAAGAAGACCGCAGACAGAGTATAGGCTAGGTGGACAAAGACTACAGACCTCACTCAGGGAGAAAGACCTTGGGGTGACCTTAACACCAAGCACATCACCGGAGGCACACATCAACCAAATAACTTCTGCAGCATACGGGCGCCTGGCAAACCTGAGAATAGCGTTCCGATACCTTAATAAGGAATCCTTTAAGACACTGTACACTGTGTATGTTAGGCCCATACTGGAGTATGCAGCACCAGTCTGGAACCCACACCTGGTCAAGCACGTCAAGAAGTTAGAGAAAGTACAAAGGTTTGCAACAAGGCTAGTCCCAGAGCTCAGGGAAATGTCGTACGAGGAAAGGTTGAGGGAGATCGGACTGACGACACTGGAGGACAGAAGGGTCAGGGGAGACGTGACAACGACATACAATATACTGCAGGGAATAGACAAGGTGGACAGAGATAGGATGTTCCAGAGAGGGGACACAGGGACAAGGGGTCACAACTGGAAGCTGAAGACTCAGACGAGTCACAGTGACGTTAGGAAGTATTTCTTCAGTCATAGAGTCGTCAGGAAGTGGAATAGCCTAGCAAGTGAAGTAGTGGAGGCAGGAACCATACATAGTTTTAAGAAAAGGTATGACAAAGCTCAGGAAGCAGAGAGGGAGAGGACCTAGTAGCGATCAGTGAAGATGCGGGGCCAGGAGCTGAGTCTCGACCCCTGCAACCACAATTAGGTGAGTACAATTAGGTGAGTACGCTCATGTACACACACAGACATGTGCACACACACAGACACATGGTATGATAAAGTTCATGGAGCAGGAAGATTGACCCAGTAGTGCACACTGAAGAGGTGGGCCAGGAGCTGTGAATCAACCCCTGCAGCCACAACTAGGTGATCACAATAACTAGGTGAATACACTTGCAAACACACACACACAGACACAGATTTGCACACACACAAACCTGCACACACACAGACACACACACACACCACACGTCTCGTTGGGGGTTCTGTAACATGGATTGGGTAATAACACTAATTTAGGCAGTAATGAAGCATATTAACATGAAATATATGGGGAAGCTCCAAGCCTGACCTGTGCCTCTGCTCCTTATCCTTCGACTGATTCACGAGATGGTTCCTAGAGGGTGAGCGGGTTCAAAATATGCTAGGGTCAGTGTGGCATGCAAAGAGTATGTAACCTTTATTTGGCGCATGTACACACCCTCATTTAAAGGCTATCTCCCCCAACCAGCGAACCAGGTTGCTAAGAGTTGATGATGGGGCCCCGTCGTTCAACTAGTGACCAGGTTCTACCCAATAAGAAGATGGTTTTGGCAATCGCAGAGGTTATGTGGGTACCACTCTCCTGTCTGCCCTTGTCATTCCCATTCTAGAGCTGGTTGAAGCACGGTCTATCTTGTGGCTTCTATTTCTGCCTTGCTTACCGTGGAGGGCACTATACTTATCACTGTACATAGTGTACATATTGCTGTTCTAAATTGGTGAAGGATAATATGTCTAAACTTTTTCTGCTGTGTTTATTTTGCTCCTATTACACCCGGGATAACAGGCCATTTGGAATCCTGGGTTGTAATATGGGTAGCCTGTCCGAGAGCTGGAGCTGGACTTAGAGAAACGGTTGAGCTTAGGGTGAAGCTCGTAGCAGGAACATTGTGCAGCTTGCTGTCTGGCATTGCATTAGCTTTGCCTACGCTTTACAAATTTTGCATGTCAGTTGCTTTATGGTCAGCCTTGCTATTGTGGGATCGTTCAACAGCTCGCTACTAGCTTGTTCGGTGTGCTCGCTTCGCTACGGTCAGTCTTGTAGAACAGTGTAGCTGTCTGGCATTGCTTTACAAATTTTGCGTGTCAGTTCTTACTAGCCTGTTCGGTGTGGAGAATTTTGCAGTCAGCTTTGCTTGTATGCATATTCTGCAATCGTACTGTGCATAGCTAAGCGTGTTCTGCAAATTAACGTGTTATGTTGGGGTATTCTGCAATCGTACTGTGCATAGCGAATAACTTATGCCACCTAGACGAGTCAGACGTCTGGTGTCGGCATATACTTTGCATAACCTACCTAAATTGTCTCTACAGCGTTGTTGGCAAATTGCTCGTTCCATTGGCATTAAATACAAACGCACTCTCACAGCTGCGCAACTGCTTCACTGATGGCACATCAGACTCCTCCCTCTACGGGAGCTAGGGCAAAAACTATCCTCTCGCAGGAGGAAGATGATACACAGGATTCGCTGCCTGACCACGGTAGTGTGCGGTAGTGCTCTGCACCCCTCTGCTGTTTGTAGGCGAGCGCCCTTGTCAGTTACCTGGCTGCAGTGGTGTGAAGTGGTGCTGTCACACCTCGGCTGACAACTTAGGTGCACTGTGATCGTCAAGATGGCGGTTAGTCTGAGACGAAGGATAAATACTGCAGGCATCGAGCTACTTAAAGGAACGATAACGCCCAGTTCTGCGCAAGTCTTATTGCCAAAGATCATACGGGAGACTTATGGAGTACAAGATAGTGACTTGTATGGTGTAGCATTGAACGGAGGACAACGAATTTTCGTCAAACTGCTATCAGCAACGGTTTATGAATCGTTAGTCACCAGGTTTCAGGACGTGAGTCTTAACGTCACACCAGCTGTCACTGTAAGAATGATAGATGTTTCACGGTATTATACGTGGATCAAGTTACGCAACGTTCCCTTTGAGGCGGACGAGGCGGATATAAGGAAAGTTTTTGAGAAGTATGGGACGGTGCATTATGCTCAACATGGTACGTGGGCGGCAGGAGCCTATGCTGGTTTTCCAGAGGGTTCTTTCAACCTCAAAATGACTTTGAGGCCCCAAACCATCCTATGTGTCCCTACAAGATTCAGGACGCAGGTAATGGTAATTACCCAGGACAAGACGTACGTGCCCCCTATGGGGTGATATATCACATAAAACCCAAGGGTACAGCAAACCAAGGGGTGTAGCGGGACAGTGTAGGTGCCTCTTTGGGCCCTCCCGGTTTTTGGTGTTTTCACGGTCGCTTTTACGTGCTAGAATTTTAAATTTGTGTCTCAATCCTATACGATACATCCCTCTAGCGCTGGAAAAATTTTTGGGGGGAAAAACATTAAAAACTGAGTCAAAAAAGGAGAATTAGGTGCCACTAAGCAGAGTTTCTCCCAGGGGGGAATCATAGGCCTTGTCCCGTGTGAAAAAATAATAAAAATTTGAATTTGGTCAGGGGAAAAAAAGTCCCCCTGAAAGCTTTGAGATACATATGTATAGTGTTACACAGTGGCCCCCTAGTATATTGATGAAAAAAAAGTGTCATTTGAAAAAGGTGAATTGTAAATGAAGTGAAAAGCCATAGGGCAGGTGCCAAAGTCGCCAAAACTTACCAAGGTCAGCTTTTTTTAATAATTTTCCCGGGCCTGTAGGTTTTCTCGCAAAATCTAGTGATACCGTGAATACAGAATACGGTTGTAGTAGCAACTAACCAGAAATTTTAAAAGGTCTTTGTGGAGTGGAGTGACTTTTATTTTTTCTTTTTCTTGAAATACCAGAATACTGTGAATTATATAACCTTCATTACCACGGTCGCAATATCAAACGGAAGCAAATTTTACTACAGAAAAAGCGTCCTTCCTCCAAAATTTTTCACCGTAACTATAGTGATAAAATGCATTTATTGTGGTGGAGACGGAAAAAAAAAAAAAGAGAAGCTAGATACAGCGATTGATAAACAAAGGGGGGGGTCGACGTTCGTCATTGTGGAGTGCCAGAGTCACCCGGGTCTTCAACAGCAAATTATACTTTTGTATCAATAAATCAATTTACTCGGGTAGAAATTTCCGTGCCTTATGGTTAGCTCAAATCACCGACCAGTATGGTTTAAATAAGTGACCACTGATCAGATCAGTAGACTGGTCCCAACCTTGGAACCCCGTTCCGAACCCTTGACTGGTCCGAACCCTTGACTGGTCCGAACCCTGGACTGGTTTCAAACGGTTTCGTTTTGCAACCCACAGGTTATTAAAAGAAAAAAATTTAAGAGGTTGCAGAAAATTGCAGTAAATCACCCCTTCAAATCATTTTGAAGTGTTGTATCTGTGGTCGTCAAACAAACGGGGTTCCATGCATAA
>NW_026464399.1:0-14551 GCF_026875155.1 Cherax quadricarinatus
AGGTACCACTGTAATATATTTACAGACATTTAATGTAAACTTCAATGTTTACAAGACACTGTTTGAAATATATAAACAAGTTTCAAATATGATTTGCAGATAAAAATAAAAAACCTATTGTTTTTTGAGTGAGAAATGGGGTCCTCTCTATTTCTATTTGTCAAATTTTATAAAAAGTGGAGGAATAACTGGGGCAAAATGTAAATAATTCCACTTTTGACTTTCTTGGGTTTTAAATAAAAAATAATAATAATTAATATAAATAATAAATAATAATAATAAAATAATAATAATAAAAATCATTGCTTAGTTAATCTAATTAATTTTAAGCCAGCCCTATTGCTATGCATGTATAATGGCTTTGGCATACTGCTCTTATCGTATTTTTTTTATACTCTGTAGTGTGCACAATTGGAAAAAAATAAATAAATAAATAATAAATAAATAAATAAATAAATCCTAGGTAATTTATACACATGTTACTATGTATGATAATTGTACTTATGTGTACCTGTACCTAAATAAACTTACTTAAAACCAAAAAACAGTAATGTTTTCAGTGCAAAATTATTAAAAAGTTTTTCATTTTTTAACCAAAGTTTTAGCAGACCAAATCTTTATGGATGAGCCTTTTATCAGTCTGATAAAAGGCTCACCTTCCTGAATGCTCTTACTTTACTAACATATATTTTTCTTGAAAGAAACATAGAAGATACAAAACCCCAAATTTTGTGAGAGTCATCATCAGCTAAATCTTCCAGCCCAATGGTTTTGAAAAACCCGCTGTCCCATCCCTGAGTCCGCCCATCACTCATGTAGGTCCATTTGCACACTAATGAGCAGAGTGACCTTGAGGGAAACCAAAAATAAAGATCTTAAACTGTAAAAAGAAAAAAATAATTAGAAAAATCATAAAAACATTCATGACGAGTGTTAAATCTGAGAGAGACTTTAAATGCTGCATAGCAGAAGATGCTATACATCCAGAAAAGTTGTAGATATAGGAAACAAAGTGAAAATAAAGTGAAAATAAATAAAGAAATAAATACTTTATTTGTATACTGTATAAAAGAAATAATGTAGTTTACATGCACTATTAAAATATTCTTTCTTTCAACGTACCAGCCGTATTCCACCGAGTTGGGGTGGCCCAAAAGGAAAAACGAAAGTTTCTCCTTTCAAATTTAGTAATATATACAGGAGAAGGGGTTACTATCCCCTTGCTCCCGGCATTTTAGTCGCCTCTTACGACACGCATGGCTTACGGAGGAAGAATTCTGTTCCAATTTCCCATGGAGACTATTAAAAATTATTAGAAACAAAAGAAAGCCACTAACATGCAGTGCATTTCAGGCAGATTAATCCTAATGCTTAAAGACAATTAAAAAAACTAAACATGCAACAATGCAACTCCCCCCAATGAAAAGCAGGGGGTCACTAGCACTTTTAAGAGACAATAAAATAAGTGTCAGGGGCCCGAGATGTTCAACTCCCCTCCCAGCATACAAAAGGGGGATTACCAACAGACCCCTGGCTGTCTTCAAGCAGGCACTGGACAAGCACCTAAAGTGGGTACCTGACCAGCTGGGCTGGGGCTCGTGCGTTGGTTTTGCTGCAGCCAGCAGTAACACCCTGGTTGATCAGGCTTTGATCCACCAGGGCCTGGTCACAGACCAGGCTGCTTGTGACGTTGACCCCCGGAACTCTCTCCAGGTAAACTCCAGACACAGACATTGACAATGTTTCCCCCAAAGGGGCTCATAAAAGTCCAGCCTTGGGAGAAATGTATTAAAGGGTTTTTTGCTAACCAATGTCTTATTTCCACGTGTTGACTTTCGCCATTACCCACCTGAAGGAGGCATGGGGCCCAATAAAGAAATAGTGTAAGGTAGGACTAAAACACAGATATTAAAGACGATACATTGAATGACATGGAAAGCATAAAAATCTATAGGGGAAGGAAGGAGGGGTAGGGTCGTCCTCGAAAGGGTTGGAGAGAGGGGTAAAGGAGGTTTTGTGGGCGAGGGGCTTGGGCTTCCAGCAAGTGTGCGTGAGCGTGTTGATAGGAGTAATTGAGATGAATGATACTTGGGGGCCTGACGATCTGTTGGAGTGTGAGCAGGGGAACATTTAGTGAAGGGATTCAGGGAAACCGGTTATTTTCATATGTCGGGCTTGAGTCCCGGGAAATGGGGAAGTACAATGCCTGCACTTTAAAGGGGGGTTTGGGGGTATTGGCAGTTTGGAGGGATATGTTGTGTATCTTTATACGTATATGCTTCTAAACTGTTGTATTCTGAGCACCTCTGCAAAAAGTGATAATGTGTGAGTGTGGTGACGTGTTGAATGATGCGAAAGTATTTTCTTTTTGGGGATTTTCTTTTTTTTTGGGTCACCCTGCCTCGGTGGGAGACGGCCCCACTTGTTGGAGAAAAAAAAAAAAAAAAACTGGACCTGTCTCGAAAAAACTTAAGAGGGCATCCACATTCAGGATATTTTTGGAGAGGACAAAAAGTGAGTAAAGCAAAGAATAAAAAAAAATTGAAAATAAAGAACCAGAATTTAGTATATTAACCCTTAAACGGTCCAAACAGATCGACTTCAAATTCGTTTGTGCTACAAAGTAGATCTACTTATTTTACATATTTTCAAATATAACAAAAAAAAATGTAGATAAAAAAATTTTTTACACGTTTTCAAATGTAAAACAAAAAAGAAGATCTACATTTTTTTACATACTTTCAGATGTTGAAAAAAACGTATACTATATACGTTTGGACCATTAAGGGTTAAGGACACTCCATCTAAATGTACGCACATACTGCACAAATGCACCAGTGCAACAAATGTAAATGGCTTCAAAACATTCAAGGGTTTTTATTTTTACTTCCACCCAGGTTGAGGTTAGGTTTCCTTGTTGACTCCCTATCAACTAACTGTTTCTAGCGCCTACAAAGCCCTCATCACTGTGATTGGCAATAAAGAGTAAGGTCTAAATCTTTTTAAAAATGATTTGGGGAAAAAAGAAAATAACTTTTCACCATAATTTTTTTTTTTTTTATTCTTAATATACCGAAGACCCCATACCCGAGCAGTGACTATCACAAATACAGGGATATCTTGCTAATGTGGGGGTTTGTTCTAGACCGCGCCCTAAAGCAGCCCCCTTTAAAATGACACGTTAAAGTAAACAGATAAGTCTGAGGGAGCTAAGTGAAAACCTCTGTTCTGCAAGGCACATACTCGCCCCCATCCGTTAAAGTGCCCCTTACCAAAGGGGGGTTTTTTGTGCGGTGAGGGGTCTTGACTAGGGAATTTGGATCTGTGCTCCAATTCCCTGATTTAAGCCTCAATGCCTTCCTATGGGTTTAGCCTTCCCCATAACAATAAAAATAATAAAAATAATAAAAAAAATAATAATAATAATTTTAAAAAAGCAATCATTCTTTTTTTTTTCGCCGCCAGTATTATTTAAAAAACTAAAAACATATTTGCCTACATTTTTTTTTAATGATCCCCAGTGTTTGCAGTTATTAATTTGGAATGACCCCCGAGTTAAAACCATCTACCTAAACCCAAACACTTGGGGAGCAAATCAAGCATACCAGCAACAGAAAACATACAGGCAGCAAAGGTGTACTTTTTTAAAAACTCTCTCCAGACAGGAAACAGATCATAGAGAAATAATTCCCTTAAAAACTGCCGGTGGTTTTCAAGGCGGGAAATCGGGTAAATCTTAAAATGCCAGCCCCTGGCCCAAGTGTTTTTCAATTCTTCTTGAGCCAAAAAAGTTTGGGATCTGCATTTCCCAGCAAATTTTACCTCCCACGATTTAGCACCTAAAAAAAACATTCTTAGAAAAATACTTAAATAATAAAAATCCATGCATTTTGTAAGGGGCAACTAAAATGCCAAAGCAGGGGATAGTAACCCCTTCTCCTCATTAATTACTAAAAAAAAAAAACACTTTTCGTTTTTTCTTTTTCAGGTCACACGCTTGGTGGGCGGCCAGTCTTAAAAAAATAATATATGTGAAAATACAGGGGGCCCCCCCCGCAAAGTTTTCCTCCGAATGCGCCCAATTTTAATGTATTTATTTTAAGGGGTTTGTACGGTATGTTTGGGGGTCTGAAA
Organism: Cherax quadricarinatus; assembly: GCF_026875155.1. NCBI lineage: Eukaryota > Metazoa > Arthropoda > Malacostraca > Decapoda > Parastacidae > Cherax > Cherax quadricarinatus. Next base: position 4,135 of record NW_026464399.1, read on the forward strand.
TGGACTAATTTCACTTCACATTTTTTAGGGGAATAAATTCGGTCAGTATGGCACCGAACATATTTTTTTGGGGTGAAAAAAAACTTACCGGGGTCCCCTGAAAACAAAAAGTAAATTTTTTTTTACTTTTTTTACAGTATTCTTGAATGTTGCAATTTTTTTTTTTTTTTTTAAAAATCGATCGTCCCCACCCAGGCAGGGTGACCCAAAAAAAAAAAAAAGAAAATCCCCCCAAAAAAAAATACTTTCATCATCACAACACTTTCCCACACTCACACATTTTTCCGCTTTTGCAGAGGTGCTCAGAATACAACAGTTTAAACAATACGTATAGAGATACACAAATATCCTCCAAAATGCCCAAAACCCAAACCCCTCCTTTTTAAAAGGGAGGGATTTTACTTCCCATTTCCAGGACTCCAATCCCACTAATGAAAATAAACCCGGGTTTTCCCGAATTTTTTTTTTTTTTTTTTTTTTTTTTCAACAAGTCGGCCGTTTTCCCCCCGAGGGGAGGGGACCAAAAAAGAAGAAAATCCCCAAAAAGAAAATACTTTACACCAACCTTTACCCACACTCGACATTATCACTGTTTTTTCAGAGGTGCTCAAATACAAAAGTCTAAAAAAACATATAAAGATACACAACATATCCTGAATCCCCTTTACTAAAAAATTTCCCTCCCCCAAACCAACAGATCGTCAGGTCCCCGTATCATTGTTCCATTCCCCTCCTATCTAACCGCCATGCACGCTTGCTGGAAGTCCAAACCCCCACCCAAAACCTCCTTACCCCCCTTTCCAACCCTTTTGGGGCGACCCCCACCCCCCTTTTCCCTTTCCCCTATAATTTATTGCTTTCCTCATTCTACTTTTATCCCTTCTCTCTAAAGACCAAACCCCCTCAACAACCCCCCTTTTTTGCCCCCTGACTAATGCTTTTTTTAACTCCCACCTTCTCCTAATTTCCACACTCCGAATTTTTCGCAAAAAATATTTACACCACACATTGCCCCTTTGACAGGACACTCCACTGCCTCCAAGTCTCCTCGCGCGGATTTACCACCCCAAACTTCAATATATAAGAGGTTGGGACTACTTTAAATTTCATACTTCCCCTTCTTTTCCTCCATGATAACGTTTTTTTTTACTCCACATTACCTCAACGCACCACTCACCTTTTTTCCTCATCAATTCTATGATTAAACCCCATCCTTTTAAAAAACCATCCGCCGACACGTCAACTCCTAAGTATTGAAAACATTCACTTCTTCCATACCCTCCTCCCCAATTTTATATCCCAAATTTTTTTTTATCTAAATCATTTGATACCCCCATCACCCTTACTTTTTCTATGTTCACTTTCAACTTTTACCTTTACACAATTCTAAACTCATCCACTAACCTTTGCAATTTTTCTTTAGAATTCCAAAGCACGTACATCAGAAAAAAGTAACTGTGTCAATTCCCTTTTTGAATTATTCCCCAAAATTTAATCCCACCCCTCCCCCGAACCCCCTAGCATTACTTCTTTTAAAACCCCTCAAAAATTATATTAAACAACCTGGTGAATTACACATCCCGTCAAGACCTACTTTTACCGGGAAGTATTCCCCCTCTCTTACCACCCTAACCTGACCTCACTATCCTCTAAAGTTTTTACAGCTTTAGTAACTTACCACCTTTTCCATATACTTGAACATCTGTCTTTGCCCTCTATCCACTCTATCAAGCCTTTTCAAAACCCATAAATAAATTAAAAACTTCCCCCTTTTCTAAATCTTTTTCACTTTTTGGCTTCAATGTAAACACTTGATCTACCACACCCTACCCACTCTGAACCCTCCTTGCTCGCCCGCAATTTCTACTTTCTGTTTTACCTCTAATTCTTTAAATTTTATAACCCAAACCGTTTTTTTTCCCGGGTTACCAGTAAAACTTTTTCCTCTTAATTTTTACAACCCTTTTTTGTCCCCTTTCCCCCTTTTGTATAAAGGGACTAACATGCCTCCCCCCCATCCCTGGGTACCTTCCCCCCTTTTTCAACATTTTTTAAAAAAAAGTCCCAAAACCATCCAACCTATACCCCCCCCCGCTTTTAACATTTCTGTCAGATCCATCTTTTCCACTGCTTACCCCTTTCATTCTACGTAATGCCTCCGTACCTCCCCCACACTTAATTTTCTTTTTACCCAAAAGAGGGTATACCTCCCTGGGCCCGTGCATGAAATTACCGCCTCCCTTTCTTCCTTAACTTTAAAGTTCCTCAAAAAATCCGCATCACCTAATCCTCCCTCTCCCCATCACTAACTTTCCCCCACTTTTTTTAACTGACAAATCCAATTTCCCCGGCTTTCTTTAAATTGTTTAAAAATCACTCCCAAAATTTTTTTTTATTTTCATTTTAAAAATTTTTGAAGTGCCCTCCCCTCTTTATTGCCTTTCCTTTGCACTCCTTCCCACCCCCTTTTTCACCTTTTTTTTTCTCTCCATAACTCTGCTCTTCTTATAACACTTCAGCTTTGAAAAACCCTCGTAAATACCTTTTTTTCTTTTTCCCCAAACCCTTTTCTTCATCATTCCACAATCACTCCTTTTTTTCCCCGCCCCCAACCCCCTAAACCCAAACTTTGCCCACATTCCAAACTGCTTTTTAAAACTATTCCCAAACCCTCTTCAACCCCCCCCACTCTCATCTTCACTACCCACCTTTCTGCCAATATCGCTTATATCCGCCCGAACTTCCTCCTCCCTTAGTTTATACACTTTTCCCCCCCTCTTTCTTGTTGTTGCCCCTTTCCCCTTTTCCCTTACCCCTTACCTAACTGTAGCTACAACTAAATAAAGACCCATAATCATTTCCCCTCTATAAAAATGTAATCCTAGCCTACCCATCAACCTTTTATCCACCCAAAACATAATCTAAAAACACTTTTATTTGGCTAATCAAAATTTTAATTTATTTTTCCTCTTTTTTTTATAAAATAGTGTTACTTATTTCCAAATTTCTTTCTACCATAGGGTCAATTTAAAAGGGTCCCCATTTACATTGACAAATTTCAAAAAATAATTTTTGGGCAGTATACTTTTTTTTCCCCTTGATGTTCACCCCGACTACTTGCCATCATCTAGGTTTATAATAAACATTCAACTTTTCCTTTAAGCCCACACATAAGACATTTTCCATAGTAGTACTTGGTTGATCGGGGCCATATCCACCTTGCAGCCTGATCACGGACCAGCCGCGGGGTATTGACCCCCAGAAACCTTCCAGATACTCCGGTTAACACAAAATGAATCCAGAAATTCCTCTTCACGATAGTAAAAATGTTCCTGAGAATTAATAAATCGGTTTTGTTCCTTTGCCTGTATCCATCCACGTAAAATATTGAAGTCATTCCTAAAATATCTTACAATTAATCACTGCAGCATTATAAAATTGGGAACATGTTAAATCTCTAGAAAAAGGGTCATTTTCACATTTTGGTGGCACATAACTTCTTTTCTTAAAACAGCCCCTTTTAATTTTTTTCAATACACCGCCGTTTCCCCCCGAGAATGGGGAAAAAAAAAAAAACTTTCCCCGTCACTTACTCCATCACTGTCTCCCCAGAGCACTCCAATACTGCAAATTCCCCCCCCCCCTTCAGAGTGCGGCATTTTCTTCCCACCCCCGGGTCTCAAAGTCCAGCAACCCATTTTCCAAACCCCCTTTTAAAAGTGTTACCTTGCTCACACCCCAAACAGCCGGGCCAGTTTAAAGGGCATGGTTTTAGGGTGCAGCCCAGGGCCTCTCCCAGAGGAGGCCCCCAGAGATTAAGTGAAAATGTTCACAGTTATGCGTAAGTTTATAATTATAGTACTTTTATAATTATAGTTACCAATTTAAAAATTATAGTTCACAATTTGTAGTTACTCACAACTGTAGCCCAGGGTCTCTCAGTCCTGTAACCCAGGGCCCTCTCAGTCCTTAGCCCGGGCTTTAACCTGTACCCCAAGGCCCACATTACCTGTAGCCCGGGGGCCTACAAAAATCTTAATCCACCCTTTTAACAAAAGGCTTTATATACTGTAATACAATTTTTTGTCAATGAAAAAAGAAAAACTTTATTTCATTTTCAACACCTTCCCTGGGTGCAAATTTGGCCCGGTGCTTTTTAAAAAAAAAATATAAAACCACTCACCCCACATTCCGAAATATTACTGCCAGATGGGGAAATCCCGAATCCTCTCCTTGCTGTCATTTTTTGACACATGTCAAAAAACTGACTGTTTCCCAAAAAATTTCCCCCTGTTTTTTTTCTTTAACATTGAAAGCTCTTAACAAAGTACGAAAGTCCTCCAATGGTGAAAAACAAAAGCCTGTAATTGTTTTTACAATGGAGGATTGCTGGTACCTTTTTTTTTTTGAAAACATGCAAGTTTTCGGGTACGCTTGCTACTTCTACAAAGGTCACAACACATACATGTAAAAGCATTTTCACCCCCCTCTGAGTTTTTTCTATTTTCTTTCTAGTTCTTGTTTTTTGTTTATTTCCTCTTATCCCAGGGGGGAATGAACAGAATTCTTCCCCCGTAAGCCTTTGTGTTGTAAGAGGCGACTAAATGCCTGGAGAAAAGGGTTAGTAACCCCCTTTCTCCGAAAATTTTCTAAATTTAAAAAAAAAATTTTCGTTTTTCTTTTTGGGCCCCCCTGCCTTGGGGGGATCGGCGGTGTTTTAAAAAAAAAAAAAATTTTTAAATTATAAATCCTCACACACACTATTGAAAAAACAAACTTTTTCCCTATGAGTTCGAGTGTTTTTCTGCTGCCAGAGCCCAGCCAGGGTCGGCTATCGGGGTTTTTGCCCTCTCACCAGGATATTACTCTGGGGGTCCACTGCCCCTCCATACAGCCTGGTTGCCCAGCCCCTGGTGGATACTTGTCCGGTTTTCCTCTTAAAGGGCTTCTACACTTGTTTTAGCGTATTTTGGTTTAAAGTGAACAGTCTTGGGCCCACATGTTTATACAACAACACACAAAATTTAACATCGGAAAAACAACAACCAATTTAATTTTTAACTAATATACTTTTTTCTTTAAAACCCCTTATGTATTTAATGAATTAATATAAAGAGGCACAAAAGATGGCCACAAATTATGGATGCATTTTTACCCCTAATTTTAAGCCATAAATTAATTAAAAATACTATTAAAAAAAGAAATTTTTATGCAAATTTAAATAAAATAAAAACACCTTTTAAAATTGAGACCTTATGCAACATAATAAAACACCTAAAGAAAATAGTCTATCACAAAAGAGACATATTTTGAAGTACTAATTCAAAGATCCTCAGTTTTATACGACATTTGAATATAGAAATGTTGAGTACAGTAAGTTACTTAGATTACAAAATAATAAAAAAGGGCAAATATGTTACCAAATTTTGTTGGGTGTTTAAAGAAGAACAGGGGCAACTGGAAAAGCTGGTTTTTTAGAAAAAACAATGCTGCTCAATTATGCAAGGAGATGGTTTTTTTTAAAAACTTTGAAAAGGGTGTCAGACAGGGAACCCTTTTAATGCTTCAGAGAGCTCCAGACTTAAGGCCATTTATGAGCATTTAAATTTTTACACGGATGAGGTGGACGGGGGGTGATGTAGCTTTTTGGTCTTTTTGCACAACTATTAAAAGGAAAAAATTAAGAAAGGCTTATAATGGGCCCCCCGCATAAACGACACCTCCCAAAAAGCACCAATTATGTAAGTGTATTTATGTAAGTGGTTTGTACGTTGTTTGGGGGGCTGAAATTTACTAATCTACTTCACAATATTCCTTATGGGGAAAAAATTCGGCAGTACTCACCTGAACATACTACTGGAATGAAAAAATTCGTTAAACCCGGGGGGCCACTTATTGAAAAATAATGTCCTATAATTAGGCACAGTATAGAGTCAATTTTATTTATTTAACAAGTTCAAGTTTGGGGGAGTATGTTTCTGCCCCGGAAAAGGGAAATTTTTCTCAAGCAACTTTTAAGTTATTTAAAGATTTTAGTCATAATTCCCTATCCAACCAATCCTATGCTTTAAATACTGTATAAACACAAAAAATTGGGGTAGGGCCTACCCCCAAAATTACCAGAAACTGCAACAAGTCGCTGTCCCCGATTTCTGCTTGGCCAACTTTCAGGGCGACAAATTCCTGGGTGGGCTAAATTGGGATGACCTTACTATTGTCAGGTAGGTGAGTTGGGTTGCCAATATACATATTTCAGAGATAGTGCTGCGCCCAGACGACTTTTGTCCCCATAGGGGAAATTTGATTTAAAAACAAGTTCCCCCTAAAAAACAAAAAAAAACATCTCATTGTCATTAGGAGCATATAAGGCATATCAAAAGGGGAAAGGGCAGTTTAAAAAATCAATAATTCAATTAAAATAGAAATAGGGAAAAAAAAAAGAAAAGCAAAAAGGGATTATGAGGTTAAAGTTGGGAGGGATTTGAAGACTAACCGAAAAGGGTTCTTTCAGGTATACAGAAGATAGATTAGGGACAACATTGGCCCACTTAAAAGTAACTCAGGTCAGATCACTGACAGTGATAAGGAAATGTGTGAACTTTTTAATACCTACTTCCTCTCAGTTTTTACTCAAGAAGATACTAGCAAAATTATAGAAATAATAAATTATGTAGAAAAGGATGATAATAAACTATGCACAATTAGGGTAACTAGTGACATGGTCCTCAGACAAATAGAGAAATTAAAGCCTAACAGATCCCCAGGCCATTATGAACTATTTGCAAATGTTGTAAAGGAATGTAAAGAGGAACTTAGCATACCTTTGGCTAATCTTTTCAATATATCACTACAAACTAATAACTAATTAGTTAGTTATTTATGATATTTAATGCGCCTCACCTAATTGTACTCACCTAATTGTGGTTGCAGGGGTCGAGACTCAGCTCCTGGCCCTGCCTCTTCACTGATCGCTACTAGGTCCTCTCTCTCTCTGCTTCCTGAGCTTTGTCATACCTCTTCTTAAAACTATGTATGGTTCCTGCCTCCACTACGTCACTTGCTAGGCTATTCCACTTCCTGACGACTTTATGACTGAAGAAATACTTCCTAACATCCCTGTGACTCGTCTGAGTCTTCAGCTTCCAATTGTGACCCCTTGTTTCTGTGTCCCCTATCTGGAACATCCTGTCTCTGTCCACCTTGTCTATTCCCCGCAGTATCTTGTAAGTCATTATCATGTCTCCCCTGACCCTTCTGTCCTCCAGTGTCGTAAGTCCGATTTCCCTCAACCTTTCATCGTACGACATTCCCCTGAGCTCTGGAACTAGCCTTGTTGCAAACCTTTGTACTTTCTCTAACTTCTTGACGTGCTTGACCAGGTGTGGGTTCCAGACTGGTGCTGTATACTCCAGTATGGGCCTAACATACACAGTGTACAGTGTCTTAACGATTCCTTATTAAGGTATCGGAACACTATTCTCAGGTTTGCCAGACGCCCGTAAGCTGCAGCAGTTATCTGGTTGATGTGTGCCTCTGGTGGCATGCTCGGTGTTATGGTCGCCCCAAGATCTTTCTCCCTGAGTGAAGTCTTAGTCTTTGTCCACCTAGCCTATACTCTGTCTGCGGTCTTCTTTACCCTTCCCCAATCTTCATGACTTTGCATTTGACAGGGTTGAATTCGAGAAGCCAGTTTCTGGACCACGTGTCCAGCCTGTCCAGGTTTCTTTGCAGTCCTGCCGCATCCTCATCTGATTTAATTCTTCTCATCAACTTCACATCATCTGCGAATAGGGACCTTCAGAGTTATCCCTTCCATCATGTCATCACTATATCAAAAAAGCACTGTCCTAGAACTGACCCTGTGGCCCTGCTATCACGGGCGCCCGGTGATACTCTTCTCGTACCATGACTCGTGTTCCCTCCCTGTCGGTATTCCCTTGATCCATTGCAGTGATTATTTGTTATATTATACGTGGACCCCCGCATAACGATTACCTCAGAATGGCATTATTAAGTGTATTTATGTGAGGGGAGTTTGACGTGTATTTTTGGGGTCGGGAAAGGACTAATTACTTCACAATATTTTTATGGAACAATTGGGTCAGTAGGCACTGAAATACTTCGGAGTGAAAAAATACTTTAAACGGGGTCCACTGTATTTATTTTTATATTTTATTATTATTATGGCATCTTCAAACAATAAGACATTCTTAGTGATTTTAATGTGTACCTGCATGCCAGCACAGTGTGTAAGTTTATTTAGGTACAGGTACCGTAAGTATAATTATCAGTTATAATGATAAAGTAGGTACAGTATATTTACATAGTTTTGTATTAAAGTTGGTAGAATTACCCACATATGTTAGGTAAAAGGACACAAATTCAACTAATGTGACATTTTATTGTGGCAACATTTCGCTCTCCAGGAATTTTATCAAGCTGTTGTGTGTTACGGCTTGATAAAGTTTCCCGGGAAAAGCGAAACGGGGCATCCCATACCCAGCTTGTGGGGTGCCCCACAGGCTGGGTATGGGGTGCCCCCACAGCTGGGTATGGGGGGCCCCCACAGGCTGGGGATGGGGTGCACCCAAAGGCTGGGTTGGGGTGCACCCAAAGGCTGGGTATGGGTGCCCCAAAGGCTGGGTATGGGGTGCACCCACAGGCTGGGTATGGGGTGCACCCACCGGCTGGGAATGGGGTGCCCCCACAGGCTGGTATGGGGTGCCCCCACAGGTTGGGTATGGGGGGCCCCACAGGCTGGGGATGGGGTGCCCCACATGCTGGGTATGGGGTGCCCCCACAGGCTGGGTATGGGGTGCACCCACAGGCTGGGTATGGGGTGCACCCACAGGCTGGGTATGGGATACACCCACAGGTTGTGTGTGGGGTGCACCCACAGGCTAGGTAATAAAGCACTGGTAAACACAAAAGGCAGCCACTGGTATGTAATGTATTTTGGGATAATTAAAATTGAACTAAGTCACTCTAACTTTGGGTTATCCTAGGTAATTTAAACTATGTATGATAATGCATACCTGTACCTAAATATATTTGTTTACTAAGATGATTACTAAGTTCATTCAGGTACACATTAATACAAAAATTATCATACAGCAGCACCATCTCTTCCTTTGCAGATGACACCTGAATTTGCATGACAGTGACCTCCATTGAAGACACTGTAAGACTCCAGGTAGACATCAACCAAATCTTTAAATGGGCCGCAGAAAACAATATAAAGTTAAATGATGAGAAATTTCAATTACTCTGATATGGAAAACGTGAGGAAATTAACGCTACATCGGAGTATAAAACAAATTCCACAACAGAGCGAGAAACTAAGGTGATCATGTCAGAGGATCTCATTTTCAAGGGCCATAACACTATCAATCGCATCTGCTAGAAAAATGACAGGATGGATAATGAGAACCTTCAAAACTAGGGATGCCAAGCCCATGATGACACTCTTCAGGTCACTTGTTCTATGTAGGCTGGAATATTGCTGCACACTAACAGCTCCTTTCAAGGCAGGTGAAATTGCTGACCTAGAAAATGTACAGTTCCTAAACCTGTACTCCACAGAATGCAGGCAAGAGAGATACATGATTATATACACTTGGAAAATCCTAGAGGAATTAGTACCAAACTTGCACACGAAAATCATTCCCTACGAAAGCAAAGGCCTCGGCAGACGATGCAACATCCCCCTAATGAAAAGCTGGGGTGCCACTAGCATGTTAAGAGACAACACAATAAATGTCAGGGGCCCAAGACTGTTCACTGCTCAACTGCTTCCCACCATACTGCCTGTCCAGCGCCTTCCTGAAGACAGCTAGGAGTCTATTGGTAATCCCCCTGATGTATGCTAGAAGGCAGCCAACTAACTGAGCCATGATATATCACACATTTCATCTCTGAGTCCTACAGTCTTGCAGGATGGGTATCAGCTGCATAATACAGATATTACACTAACTAAAACTTCTTATAATCTAATCAGTCTTCATTTCTAAGCTTTACAACCCATTTCTCCAATTTTTATCTCTAAGTCAGTACCTGACCAACTGGGCTGTGGTTTGTACATCAGCTTGCATGCAGCCAGCAGTAACAGCCTGGTTGATCAGACCATGATCCACCATGAGGCCTGGTCTCAGACCAGGCCGTGGGGGCGTTGACCCCCGAAACCCTCTCCAGGTAAACTCCAGGTAAACCCCATTCAAGGTAACCTATAGAATACATTCCCCATTATTTCCTGGCCAGAGATTTTATCTCTGGTCGGGAGATAACTAATACTTCCCACTAAGCTATTTTTTATATAAATTCTTTACAATCTTTCCTATACTTTTCCCACCACCTTCCCACCAAATATAATTACTATCTACTTCAATAACCAAACTTCAGTGGGCTGAACCTGGAAATA
>NW_026464400.1:0-14459 GCF_026875155.1 Cherax quadricarinatus
TTTTTCATCACTGCTTTCTCCTCACTTGCTTGCTGCGGGTGGATTTACAACCATCTGCACAATTTCTGAGTCAGTATAATGATGAAATTTGAACTTTTGCTAGCCGAAATTAGTGCTGGATTATGATGGAACTGGATGATTGATTGCCGGATTAATGATGGCCGACCTATATATACCTCCGCTTGTTCTGCGTGGTTATTTTGATTATATCACTCGAGTGGCCAAACCTGTAGGAAGAGAATGAAATAGCGGGAACCATGCGTGAGGCTCACTGGTGTGCTAGGAAGAAACATGGCTTGTAACCAGGCTACTAGTATTTTGGGGCATCTGGAGCTGAGGGGTCTACAGCATCATACAGGGCTAAGGGGTCGACAAGGCAATTTCCGCGCGCTCTCCAAAAAAAAAAAAATTGAAAAATTATGGAAATTGAGTTATTCATATAGAAAAATAGCTTAACTCTTTGGCAACACAATGGTACAAGAATCAATGTTCTACGACTTTTTCTACAAGAAATTATAGTCATTCATATCAGGTATGGTGACGGTTGATGTGGGTAGCACGTCTGCTCACAGTCCATATATTTTTTGGAATTTTTTCCTTGTTTTTTATTGCTTTTTCTTGCATTATTCTTTCTAATATAATAACTGACTTTTTGGCATCATAAAACAGTAGGTGGAGCTTATCCGAGACTTCTAGCAGTCAGGAACCATCTGGGAACACCGGCAGTACAGGGGAGCTCTGATATACGATATTAATCCATTCCTGAGAGCTTATCGTATGCCAAAATTATCAGAAGGCGAATTAATTTTCCTCATAAGAAATAATGGAAATCAAATTAATCCATGCAAGACGCCCAAAAGTATGAAAAAAAAATTTACCACATGAAATATTAAGTTTAATACACACAAACTGAAGAAGACATGCACAGTTTGTAGTACTCTACTAACAATAGAATACATGACACTTACCTTTAATGAAGATCGGTGATGATTGTTTGGGATGGGAGGAGGGGAGAGTGTTGAACTTATTTTTTTAGAAGGGGAATCCCCTTCCATTAGGACTTGAGGTAGCAAGTCCTTTTCTGGGGTTACTTCCTTTCTTTTTTAATGCCACTAGGCCCAGCTTGAGAGTCAGTGGACTTCTGTCGCAAAAACATATCTGTCCATAGGGGCCTGTACCTCTCTTTCCCTTTTATGACTTTCTAAAGTGGTTCACAACATTGTCATTGTAATAGTCACCAGCACGGCTTGCAATAGCTGTTTTGAGGGTGATTGTCATCCATAAAGGTTTTCACCTTTGTCCACATTGTACGCATTTCTTTAATCTGTAAGTGGGCAACTTCCTCAGTTTCTCTACCCCCTCTCCGAAGCAGTTTCCTCAGGTCTGGCCTCTTGCTTTTGAAGATGATCTAGCAGCTCAACAGTGGTTAGTTCGTCTTTGGGTCCTCCTCCACCAACTCTTCCACATCCTCCCCACTAATCTCCATCCCCAAAGGCTTTCCCCAAGGGCCAAAAATGGATTCCTCAACTGGCATAGGCTTCTCAGGGTTAGCCTAAAAATCCTTTCAAAATCCCTTTTGTGTACACATTCTGGCCACAGTTTCTTCCAAGCAGAGTTCAAGGTCCTCTTAGTCACTCCCTCCCAAGCCTTACCTATAAGGTTTACACAATTGAAGATATTAAAGTGATCCTTCCAAAACTCTTTTAAAGTCAGCTGAGTTTCTGTGGTCACTACAAAGCACTTTTGAAACAGCTTTTGTGTACAGTTTCTTGAAGTTGGAAATGACCTGCTGGTCCATGGGCTGCAGGAGAGGAGTGGTATTAGGAGGCAAAAACTTGCCCTTAATGAAGCTCATGTCCCCAGAAAGTCACTCTGCCAAGTCTGTGGATGACCAGGGGCATTGTCTAATACCGGGAGGCACTTAAGTCAAATTTCTTTTCAGTTAGGTAATTTTTAAATTTGGGGGGCAATGCATGGTGTAACCAGTCATAGAAAAAGTCCCTAGTGACCCATTGCCTTACTGTTTGCCCTCCACAGCACACAAAAATTAGCCTTGAGGACATTCTTTTGCCTGAACGCTCTGGGAGTTTCTGAGTGATATACCATAAAGGCTTCACTTTGCAATCACCACTAGCATTGGCACACATCAGAAGAGTAAGCCTGTCTTTCATAGGCTTATGCCCTGGGAGTGCCTTTTCCTCCTGAGTAATGTAGGTCCTGCTTGGCAATTTCTTCAAAACAGGCCCTGTTTTCGTCCCAGTTAAACACTTGTTCAGGTTTAAATTCTTCACTGTGTATGTAATTCTTAAATTCCTTCACATATTTTCAGTGCTTTTTGGTCCGAACTGGTAGCCTCACCATGCCTAATCACACTATGTATGCCACTATGATTCTTAAATCTTCAAACCAAACCCTTTTGCTGGCCTTAAATTCACTCACATTCCCACTAGTTCAGGTTTTTTTTTTCAATTAAATCCTCATATAAACTTCCTAGCCTTTTCACAAATGATCACTTGAGAGATGCTATCTCCTGCTATCTTTTTTTTCATTTATCCACACCAATAACAGTCTCTCAACATCTTCTAACACTTGCGATCCCTGTTTCGAAAGAAAAGTTGCACCTTTTGCAACAACAGCTTCCTTGATGCCATTTTCCGGCCCCTATAGTAGCGATGGTTGATTGGGGTTTTGTATACAACCTGGCCAGCTCCGACACACGCACTCCACTTTCGTACTTTGCAATTATCTCTTTTTTCTTTTTCAATAGTCATTAGCACCCTTTTTCTCGAAGGGTTGGCACTAGAAGCTTTCTTGGGGGCCCACGGTGACTAATTTTGCAGAAACAACCGAAAAACACTGTGATAATATGGAATGTACCGAATGTATGCTTAGATGCAAGCACACTGGCTGGCTTGTAAACATTGGCACGCACGGGCAGTTCGGGCCACACATGGACACGTCCCGGACAAATCGCATGTGGCGGGTTTTTTAACGAGTGGCGAGGCAAAATTTTTGTGTTAAAATGTTTCGAATACCGAATTTAACGTATACCGATGCCTTCGAATACTGGGGGGTCCACTGTATTCCCGCTCCAGAGAGAGCCAGGAAAAATCACTTCATTATTACACTTATATATCAACTCAAACGCTTATTTATCTATCAGAATTGATCTAATATGATATAATAAACACTATAAATAACATACAAACATGTTATATACTCTAGACTGAATAAAATAGGCCATAATAGGCGAGAGTCCACCAGGAATAATTTCGATATATGTACTTTGAGTTACTCTTCTCCATGTCGTCTTTGAGTAAGAGAAAACGGTGTTTTGAAGAGGATAATTTCACTAGAACACAGTTTACTAAGAAATACACAAAATAAACGGATTTTCGCGATTTTTTTTTTTTTTTGAGATGGCGGGCCGGCCAGCGCTCCAGGCCAATATCTCGGAAGTAACTTATTCACTTATTTTGCTAAGGTAAGCCCTTTATTACTTAATTAAAGTGGAATATATTCACGAAATTGTTTCTCTAATTTCTGATGATACATTTTTGGGAAAATATTCCAAATATTTTGGGAGTTATGTGGGAGAAAAGGGGCAGAGTTTTTACAACATTAAAAGAACTAACAAACTTTATTTTTTTGTGAAAAAAAGATAAGACATTTAGAGGACATTGTATCATTAAAAATTCTATTAGCATTGTTCTCTGGGCACCAAGTGTCCAAAAAACCCTTACTCGTCCCATGTAGGACTACCTTCCTGCCAAAGGGCATTTTCAGTAAATCAGTCCTTTCCCTCAGTCTTTTCTCAGTTTGTTTTTGAGGTATCTTATTGATAAATATTTACAGTAACTAGAAAAAATACTTATCAATAAGATACCTCAAACAACAACTGAGAAAAGACTGAGAAAGGTCTAGAGAAATACACAAATAACCCGCACATAAAAGAGAGAAGCTTACGACGACGTTTCGGTCCAACTTGGACCATTGACAAAGTCACACTAACCAGAAGTGGGCAGGACGGCTATATATAGGCAGGAAGAGGTGGTGGTAGTAGTAGTAGACAAGAATGGTATATAATACCGACAAGATGAAATTAAGACACATGTGCAACACCCGGGCATCCCTATCGTAGACGTTTCGCCATCCAGCCAGCCACGGGATGGCGAAACGTCCACAACAAAGAAAACCCAGACGCCGCACATGTGTTTTAAATTTTCATCAGTATTTTGTAGTAGTTAGTATAGTAGTAGAAGAGGTAGTAGTAGTGGTAAAAGGGGGGAAAAATAAGGAGGACGAGCCAGTCAAATACAAAGGAAGGGGAGCACTGCAAGAGAGCTAGGTGCCCACTGGGGGAGAGCAAGCGCACAGAGGTGCATAAAAGGGGGAAGTGGTGAAATAAATGAAGAAGGAACAGAAACACGAGACAGAAGAGAGAAAGACAACCCAGAGGAGAAAAGGAATATTTACAGTAACTAGAGAAAATACTTCTTCTTGTGCACCAAAACTGAAGGAAATCGGATGGTAAACAAAAAGCAAAAATTTTAATTGCCTTGTCCCTCCCTAAGCCACACTTTTAGATAGCCCCCGAATGGGGGTTTGAATCCTACTGACCTTGATTATTCTCTGTATTTACCTCCACTTTTTTTCTTTATGGTACATAAAAGTATATATGCAGGGAAACCTCAGTGTTTGAACTTAATTGGTTCCTAGGTGTGTTTGAACAGCAAAAAAGTTCGATGTCCAAAGCAGTATTTCCCACACTTTAGTTACCAGCCTCACACCACTGGAGGATGTTGAACTGACTCTTCTATAAGTTTTTAAAGAGTTAGGTCAGTAACATCTGGCTGTCTCCCACTGGGGCATGGTGACCCAAAAATGAACCCATTCCACCATCATTACTGTATCACTGTCTTGTCAGAGGTGTTCAGATACGACAGTTCAGATGTCTCCTAAACAGCAATATCTCATCCTTGGTCTGTTGGTGTTTCCCTTTTATTTAAAAGAAAGGTGTTGAAAAGTCATAAATTTTATAGTTCCGTAGGACCCCCGTATCCATGGGGGATATTTGCCAGGACTTGCCACGGATAGTAGCAAACCCTATGTATAACTTGTTTTTTGTTTACATACATATCTATTATAAAGTTTAATTGAACAGTTACTTACACTAAGTGGAGAATTATCACTTTTCACTGGTGGGAAGCACTTCACGATTTCCCCTCAGACTCTGAAGAAATTCTATCATCACTAGTTTTGCACTCTGAGGCCATTATTAAGCAAAATTAAGGGTTATTTTCAGGCCATGGTAAACTGCTGATAACTGAAAACTGGATACTGAACCTGTGGATATGGGAGCCCTACTGTATTCAGTTAGTTGGGGGTTTTTCTGAACCATCAGTCTTTCTTCAGAGTGTAGATATGGAACCTTTTCTAAAGTATTTTCTAGGTGTAAATTATGGTTTGTTTTCCCTGCTACCTGGGGTGTACAGTTTGAGGGGTTTTACTCATGCTCTTAAATTTTTTTTTCTGAATTGAGGCAGTTATAAAAGTTTTTCTGATATTCTTCATTTTCTTTTTTTTGCATACTTAAAGGGTCTTTTTGTGTACAAGAAAAATTTCAGTCTTGAAAGTACAATTGCCTAAAATTTGAGTATCATCATTGACGTGGGATCTTTTAAAAGGGGGTTTTATTATTCTGTGAGTGTCTGTAAATGCTTTAGCCATGGAGCGTTGAAAAAACAACTTGGATCTATGTTTCCTTGAATCCCACAACCTCTCTGCTCATTAGTGAATTATTTTCTCTGCCAGTTTAGCTAGTTGTCAATGACATACCATTATAGGGCATGAATCCCACTTGTTATGTAAGCCCAGATCCTGTCAACAAAGCCTGGATGATTGGAAAGCTCACCTGAAAGTTCAGTTTATTGGGCGACCTTCATTGTCTATAGTGTAAAGTGTAGTGGATAAGGGGAGTACCAGACACTACCAATAATTTTTTAATCAACAACCATCTCCTGCCCAGGGGAAAGGGAACCCCAAGGAAGAAAACACATTCACCATTCATTCAGTCATTATCTTTTCCCGAAGTGTGCTGACATCACTACCAATATTTTGCCTTATATTATCCCTGATCTCTTCATTGTTATGGTACTGATAGATATATCATATAGCTAAATTAACTACTGTATATATGATAGGGGTTTTAATCTATAACCGGTTGACTTCAGTATTAATAAATTTTCTGAATTCTTTTTATTGTATCTACTTGCTTCAAGTTGCATTTAGTAATTACAAACTGTAATATATTATGTGACAATTTGTGGGAACGACCCTTTGCTATCACAATGCTGACCTTCCCTAGTGGGGTCTAATAAAAGATCTATTTCTAGTGTAATTTTTGCATTACCACTCTCAGGCTGAGCATGAATTGCACAATGACCTAACTGCTCAACATATCTGTGACAGTTTTCAAGGGTTCGCTACCTCCTCATAGCCCATTTCCCGAAGCCTAGTCAAAAAGATTGTTTCTGCTATGCCCTGAAGGTTTGCAATAGCCCATCACAGTTGGCTGATAGATCTTCAAACGCGTGTAAGGGACTTAATTTCTCTGCTGGTGGAAGACTGTTGGATGCTCTGTTAAAGGATAGTTATTTGTCTTTTTCTACATTTCTTCTCTGCTAGAACTGTGAATATCCTTGTACAAGTTTCTATTTTTACTTTTTATTTTTTTTTGGCCATCATGGTTTTTTGGTTCCAGCTTTTGGTTATTCTTATGGCTAGGGCTTGCAGTCATCACAAAATGCTATTAACCCTTTACTGAAGGACTTGTTCTTGCTCCTATCTTAGTCCTGCATCGAAAAACAGGTCAGTTGTCTTGCCATGTACAGACCATTGAGTCTAGCATGGTAAGTTAGCGGTTTCTGCGCCGTTGTCTGCCAGAGAGCCAATATTGCTGGTGCACTTTTTCATCCTTACACTCTTGTTTTGCCATGCCCCCACCATAAGGCTGACACCACTAACAGATTAAATTTATAACAGACATAAATGTTGTGTTTCTTTCCTAACATCAACAACATGAAAATTCTGTCTGTATTGTTTACAAAAAATGATGACAACCCTGTTTTATGCATCTTTTTATTAAATTAATGAATTCAAGTCATCAGTTTTTGTTTTCAGACAGATTAATAGGTATGGTATTTAGAAGGACTAATTACAATGGAAATTTAGATTTTATTACAGTCAGTTCATACCAAGCTGATTGTATTAGAATTGAGGTTTGTATTGAGAGAGGGAATATATTTTCCCCGTAAGTAAAACCTAAAAAGATTTATCCAACCATGGTTTGTTCTTTTATTTAAAATAAAAATGAATTCTCGGTGTTTGGCAAGAATGTGGTTAGATAAAAATTTACAGAAAAGTAGTTTGTAATTCTCTTGCGATCACTGTGCTTTTGGGAATTCCCCCAAAGAGAATTCAGAGTTATTTAATAGTAATGACCAATTTTTTTTAGGATTTTATGTTGTTGGAGGAGACAAGTAGCATTATGAAGATTTAGGAAACCACCTGGCCAATGAGCCCCCGGAGATGGGAAGTAAGTGCTCTATGAAGAGGGGGTTAATGTTGCAAAATTATTATAACTGTAGTGTAAGAGTGCCTCTGGGAAGACAATTATGGAGTGGGAATGATGATGAAAGTTTTCTTTTTTGGCACCAGCCTTGGTGAGGACAGCTTATTTGTTATAATATGAGGTGTACTGGGGTGGAAGAATTTTTAAAAAAGGGATCAGAAAATAAAGAAAGGGGCCCCACATATCCGGATGACAATACGTGAAATGTAAACTGATCAAAAAGAATAGCTAACCATATTGTTAGATTTGGAGTGAATGGTGACAAATGGTTTTGGGGCCGACGAGCTGTTGGAGTGTGACAGGGTAATATTTAGTGAAGGGATTCAAGGAAACGGTTATTTTTATATAGCCCGGCATGAGTCCTGCAAATGGGAAAGTCAATGCTGACTTTAAAGGAGGGGTTAGAATACTATAATGCTTCTAAACATAATGCTTCAAATGTTGTATTCTGAGCACCTCTGTGGAAAACCGATTAGTGTGAGTGAGGGTTTAAGTTTTTTGGAATGATTTAGAAAGCTTTTCTTTTTGGGATTTTTTCCCTTTTTTTTTGGGGCACCCTGCTTGGTTTGGGGGACGGCCGACTTGTTTAAAAAAAAAATTGTTATTTTAAAAGTTAAAAAATATCTTAAAAGGGTTATTTGGCCATTCAGTGCAATTGGCAGGCAAATTTTGTATTTATTCAACCGAAATAAAATTCCTATTGATAATGACTTTTTGTAAGTGGAATGAGGTTTGATTTCCAAATATACCCGACTTTAGCTTACTAAACACAGCCTTACATACGACAGTGCCTTATGTTCAATCAATAACCATTGTATACTCTGCTGTCTCCTCTTAATTTGTAGGAAATACTGTGAGTGATTTCCACTAGGCAATACAAGAATTTATCGCCATGCCTGCATGAAACTTGAAAGTCCATCCACTTATCACTGACCTTTTCCTCTCACATTTCTTCAGTTTTAGTTGACTTTCTGTGCTTTTTTGCTTTTGTTTCATTTATTTTGTGGTTGCAGTTTGTACAGATTAACCTTTGACTGTTTCAGGCCCCTTTCCTGAAACTGTATTCAGTCGCTAAATATTTGGAAAAAAAAAAAAAATTTTTTTCTTATGAAATGATAGAGAATCTTTTCCGATGGTAATGACACAAAAGTTCGAAATTTGGTCGAAAACTCATGGAATTACGCTCCCGCGAAGTTAGCGGTCTCGGCGACATATGCGTATCGGAGATTTCGCCGACTTTGAGTCCTATTTTCAGCCAATTCCCTTGTTCCCATTGACCAACTCATAGCTATTTCTTTATAAACTCCATTTTATCTATCAGCTGAGTACAAGAAACCTCCCATTTACCCAAATTTTGGGCTACCCAATATTGTGGTCAGAAATTGGCAATTTGGCCATTTCACGCAAACTAAAAAAGATGCCAATTTCAAATAGGGCCCAGAATAAACAAGGTAGACATTCTTGGGACTAAAATAACATATCCTCTGTTCATTAGTCACATCTCTAGGCCCCTCTTATATTATTATTGATTTCTAAATTTTTTTTTATTCATAACAAAAAAATACAAAATTTACTGTTACGCAGACTACGCATTATTGTAAAATGGTATAAAAAAATATCGGTGCACTAGTGAAAGAATATTAGACTCCCCCGTTGATGTGTATTGGACGTGTGGTGTGATTTGTTTACTCCTGAACATTGGTAAAATCGAACATTTCGCTACTTTGAGCTCAGTTTCAAGTTGTTTTCATCATCAAAGTAATGAAAATCGTCTCTATTTCTGTAATATGTTTTCCATTTTATCACCCAAGACCATGAAAACGCAAATACATCGATAAATACTATGTGAAAATACACCTCAAAGTCGGCGTTTTAAACCAAAAAAACGATCAGAGTTTTTTTTTCTCATTACGCACTGTGTGCTGCAGGATTTTTTTTATGTGGTGCACACTGACCACACAGACCCATTCTCTCACATGTGGGCCTACCAGCTTTCTTCCGCTTGATTTGAAGCCGCTAGAATTATTGAGTATATATACGTCAGAAACACTGGCTCGTAAGACGTATATATACGACCAAAACAGTCAAATGGTTAATGGCTCGTCCAGTTGCTTCCAGAATGTCAATGGTAACATCTCAGGTAGAGTATAATTCTCAAGCACATAATTTATGAATTTATAAGACAGGTATTCAGTCTTTTCATGGATATAAGACTCTTGGAGAGCCTCCCAATCTTTCTGACTTCCCTGTGTAGAACTGTCTGCAGGCTCATCCCTCACAATTCCAGGCCATATTATCAACTCTCACTCCAGACTTTTTCCTTGGGGTTGGTCGCTGAAAGATCTGCTGCATTTGGATGGAGGTTTTAAATGAATAATGACTCCTGATAGGTTATAAGGTGAGAAGCAGTGGAGAGGTGGAGATGATGTGATCAGTCCATCAACCTTGAAGAAGTAGTTTGAAGTGGTCAGTCCCTCAGTCTTGATATATATCCAACTTCAGTCATGAACCATGTAAAGCCAAAGCATGAGAAAGGAGCCTTTTAGAGTGCCAAAAAGTGAAGTGTTTCACCTCTTGACACTAAAACAGGCTCCTTTCTTCTGCTTCAGCTTTACATGGTTCAAGACTATGAAATTGGATACATCTCCAGGCTGAGGGATCGACCACTGCAAACTACTTCTTCAAGGAAAAAACAACATACCATGGGCGGGGATAGAACCTCGATCAGAGAGTATCGAAACTCCAGACCGTCGTGCTAACCACTGGGCCAGCTAGCTGGCTCAGTGGATCGCGGGTTCTATCCCCGCCCATGGTGTGGTTTATTTGCAATCATGTCATTACGATTTCGTGAGTCGTTACTTCTTCAACGTTGATGGACTGACCACATCATCTTTCCTTTCCACTTCTTTGGCTATTTCCATATTTGCCACCTTTCTGTCCAGATAGGTTTTGAAAACATTATGTCTGGATTGTTTTGCTTGACCTGATTTTTTTTTTTTGAGTATTTTTCTTTTTTTCTCCTCTCCTTCCCTTTCACTCTGTCTTCACTCCCCCCAAAAATTAAAAATTTTCCCCAGGAGCTTTTGGGGCCCCCTGTGGGGGCCGTTTTCCCCCGTTTCAAAGTTTTCGTCTAATGGTGCCCCGGGTGTTTATTCCCCCTTTTCCAGAGGGCCTAATGTCATTTTTTTTAAAATTTCCCTAGTCAAGAAACCAAGGCTTACATCGTCTCTCCTGCTTCTCACGTTTTTTGAATAATTCATACTACGAACAGATTCGGGATGACTTCGGAAACCCCTGTTTACTAGGTCATAACTTATCCTTGCGGAGTGACTAGACTGAAGAGTGTGTTCCACACATCCGATGACCCCCAGTTTAAATACAGTGGCCCCCCGGTTAACGATTTTTTTTCATTCGAGAAGTTGTTCAGGTGCCACACGCCCGAATTTGCCACATAAGGAATATTGTAAAGTAGATAGTCCTTTTCGCCCCCAAAACATACACATAAAAACGCACTTACATAAATCACTTACATAATTGGTCCATTGGGGGGTGATCGTTAGCGGGGGGCCCCCTGATTTCTTTGTTTTCACCCGCAGGGATCCACTACCCTTTATGAACAATACCTTTGGTTTCAAAATGGCCCATGGATATTAACAAGAGTTGCTGTCTGATTATTGGAATGTTAAAGAAAAGGGGTTTAAATGTCGTTAACTAGACCCATTCCAATTGCAACTCACCTTCAGTTCACAAAGAGAGTCTGGCACTAGTACTCCCCTTTCAAAAAGCAGGTTTTGCCCAACTAAAAAAATCCCCAGGGGGAATGTCAGGTCTTTTACCTAGAAATCTGCTTTTTCTTACCCTTTGAAAAAGTTGGGCATAATCTGTTCGTCTGTTGATTTGCGGTGGATAACTCATCGGCTGGGACCTGTTGGAACTTTTAAATTTTTTTTGGGTTTCCTTTTCTTGAAAGCTTGTAAGGGCCATGATCAAGGGAATTTGGGGCTATCTCATTTCTTGGGTCAAACGATATCTTCCATTTTGCAGGTACTGTACAATTCTTATGATTTTAGCACTTCCTCATTAATATAATAATAATAATAATAATAATAATAATAATAAAATAAATAATGATAATAATAATAATAATAATAATAATAATGATAATAATAATAATAATAATAATAATAATAATAATAATAATAATAATAATAATAATCTCCTCCCTATGGAGGCAAAGAAGGGAATGTATGAAAGTATAGTGGTACCAACACTCTTATATGGGTGTGAAGCTTGGGTTGTAAATGCTGCAGCTAGGAGGCAGTTGGAGGCAATGGAGATGTCCTCTCTATGGGTAATGTGTGGTGTAAATATTATGCAGAAAATTCGGAGTGAGGAAATTAGGAGAAGGTGTGGAGTTGATAAAAGTATTAATCAGAGGGCTGAAGAGGGGTTTGGTCATTTAGAGAGAATGGATCAAAGTAGAATGACATTGAGAGCTTATAAATCTGTAGGAGAAGGAAAGCGGGGTAGGGGGGCTGTCCTCGAAAAGGTTGGAGGGAGGGGGTAAAGGAGGTTTTGTTGGCGAGGGGCTTGGACTTCCAGCAAGCGTGCGTGAGCGTGTTAGATAGGAGTGAATGGAAACGAATGGCTTTTTGGACCCTACGAGCTGTTGGAGTGTGAGCAGGGTAATATTTAGTGAAGGGATTCAGGGAAACTGGTTATTTTTATATAGCTGGACTTGAATACTGGAAATGGGAAGTACAATGCCTGCACTTTAAAGGAGGGGTTTGAGATATTTGCAGTTTGGAGGGATATGTTATATATATATATATATATATATATATACCATAGGAGTAGGTTGGTAGACAGCAACTGCCCAGGGAGTTACTACCGTCGTGCCAAGTGAGTGTAAAACGAAAGCCTGTAATTGTTTTACATGATGGTAGGATTGCTGGTGTCCTTTTTTTGTCTCATAAACATGCAAGATTTCAGGTATGTCTTGCTACTTCTGCTTACACTTAGGTCACACTACACATACATGTACAAGCATACATATACACACCCCTCTGGGTTTTCTTCTATTTTCTTTCTAGTTCTTATTCTTGTTTATTTCTTCTTATCTCCATGAGGAAGTGGAACAGAATTCTTCCTCCGTAAGCCATGCATGTTGTAAGAGGCGACTAAAATGCCGGGAGCAAAGGGCTAGTAATCCCTTCTCCTGTATAGATTACTAAATTTAAAAAGAGAAACTTTAATTTTTTGGGGGGGCCACCCTGCCTTGGTGGGATAGGGCCGGGTTGTTGAAAGAAAAGAAGATCTATATATATGCATCTAAACTGTTGTATCTGGGTGCCTCTGCAAAGACAGTGATTATGTATGAGTGAGGTGAGAGTGTTGAATGATGATGAAAGTATTTTCTTTTTGGGGATTTTCTTTCTTTTTGGGTCACCCTGCCTCGGTGGGAGATGGCCGACTTGTTGAAAAAAAAAAAAATCTCCTCCCTCTGGATAAGCTTCATGTTTTCCTACTGATCAGTTATTTTTCATCTGCTCACTTCAGAGACAAACTATTTTTTGCCCCTCCTTCCTTTTCTCAGACTTCACTGGTAAAATCAATCATCCAGTCTGTCAGGGCAGATACCAATGACTTATGTCCCACCCTCAAACAACATAATGACAGACGCTTCCATTTAGGCAGCATCTGTCATTATAAAGAGATTTTTTTCTTTTCATCCACAGACATTGGTACCTTCTGGTGAGTTTTCACATAACAAGAAAGTGTTAAAAACCCTTTACAATTCACTGATGAGGGAGACTTTAATTTTTCTCTGTCCTCATGAGTGTTTTAGACTCTATGAATGCCTTCTCCACTTTTCAGATGTATTATTTGCCTTTGGTGGCTCTCTTGAAATTAGTCTCAAAGAGCTGCACATGTTTGTACTTCCACCAGATTATTTCTGGAAGTACCAATCTTCCAAAATCTAACTATGTTGGCAGACAGTCTTTTGCAAGATTATTTATCTGACGAAATGGGAAATTCATTTCCCCGGAAATTCCAATCATTGTGCTATCAATTGGGGCACTTCGGACTTGGATCTTGGCTATATGCACGGTCAGTTTGCTTTAGAAATATGTATTCTCATGCCCCGATACCCAGTGGGAATACTTTTAAAGTGTTTTGGAGAAGAGTTCAGGTTCCCTTTCCTTTTCTTTTTTTTTACCCCACAGGGCTCCTTAATCAAGTTGTAAAGATACTACTAGTAGACATACAGATTTTTTTGCATCCTAATGTGCTTCTTTGGTACTCAGAGAGTTTCCAGCCTCTTTAGTGTATTTCCCAAAACAGGGTGCATGTTTCATCATGAATAATACTCCCCGGGTGTAGGACTTTGGGCTTCCTTTATTCATGCTTGGCTGTTATTAAATACAATATATTTTTAAAAGCAAACTTATCTTTAGCCAATGCCAAGTTTATCATATATCATTATAGAAGAACACCAAAAGTTCAGTCAGTAAACAAAGTGCTTGGGGGAAATTTAAGCATGGGGTGAAGTGTTAGATGAGAGTGAGTGGAGACAAAAGGTTTTAGACTTGAAGATATGTTGGAGTTTAAGCAAGGAATAATTTTTTGGGGTTTAAGCAAGGTAATAATTTTTGAAGGGATTCAGGGCAACTGGTTAGCTGGACTTCAGCCCTGGAGGTGGGAAGTACAATGATTGCACTCTGAAGGAGAGGTTTGGGATATTTGCTGTTTAGAGGGACATCTAAACTGTTGTATCTGTGCCCCTTTGGCAAGACAGTGATTGTGTAATTTATGATGAAAGTGT
>NW_026464401.1:0-39083 GCF_026875155.1 Cherax quadricarinatus
AATCAGTTATTCTGAAAATTTTTTTCCGTTTTATCCACACCAAAAAACAGTCACTACCATTTTGATATTTGTGATCTTGTTTTGTAAGCATACTTGCCCCTTTCACAAAGCGCTTCCTTTTTGTTTTTTTGTTGGCCAAATAGTGTGGTTGACTGGGGTTTGTTATAAAACCTTTTCCCAACCCCGAAAACGCACTCCACTCTGTTTTTGCGATTATCTCTTTCTCTAACCCAAATAGTATTTTCACCCTTTTCACCACAAGGTTGGCACTAAAAGCTTTCTTGGGGGCCATGGGGTTATTTAGCATAACAAGCACTAAAAAAAGGGAAATACAAAAATATACGCACGTACATCGAATCGTCCCCCGGCGGCTTGAAAACAATGGCCACTGGCTGTCGGGGTGTCCTGGGGCTGGCCGGGGGGACAGTTAGGACAAAAAGCCCTTTAAAAGATTTATTTGGCGTTAGTCGAGCCAATATTTTTTACACCAAAGCAACCGTTATCTGATTTTAGCATAAGATGACCCCTTTACCCAAGGGTCCACTGTATGTGAAAGATGGGGGGGCAGTGCCAGTCGGACAGGATTGGATGGTGGCATTTGTTTACTCTTGAAC
This sequence comes from Cherax quadricarinatus, assembly GCF_026875155.1. NCBI lineage: Eukaryota > Metazoa > Arthropoda > Malacostraca > Decapoda > Parastacidae > Cherax > Cherax quadricarinatus. The sequence goes on from NW_026464401.1 coordinate 615, forward strand.
ATCCCAAAAAATCAAAAATTTCTGCTACTTCGAGCTCAATTTCGAGGTACTTTTTATCGTAAAAACCCAATCAAAATATATCTTTTCTGTAGTAATATTCAATTTTATCAAATGATCCCAAAAAAGAAGAAAATACAGCCATAAAAACCATATAAAAAATCAGCGCTAAGGAGAGGCTAATGGCTGAAAAGCGAACTCGTTATTTTGGCCCCAATTTTTTTTCTTTTTTGGTGTACACTAAGAAGCACTTTCCATCTACTTTGCCCTTTTTAATAAGAAGTACAACAAAAAATGAGTTAAATTTTCCTGATCACGAGCAAGAGCCCCTCACCAGAAATTTTTCCCTTTTAGGCCCGTGTGTTGTAAGAAGCAACCAAAAAACTGGGAACAAAAAGGGTATAAACCCCCCCTTTTCCTGTAAAAAATTTAATAAAATTTAAAACACAAACTTTCGTTTTTCTTTTTTGGGGCCCCCCTGGTCAGTGGGTTGGCCGGTTTGTTGAAAGAAAGTTAAATTTTTGTACTCACCTAATTGTGGGGGAGGGGTCGGATCGCTCCCGGCCCCACTCTCATGACCCCTCTGGATCCTTCCCCTCCCTGCTCCATGAGCTTTATCATACCTCATCTTAAAAACTATGTAGGGTTCCCTGCCTCCACTACATCACTTGCCAGACTATTCCACTTCCAAAAAACTCTGTGGCTGAAGAATACTTCCTAACACCCCTTTGGGTCATCTGAGTCTTCAACTTCCAATTGTGACCCCTTGTTTCTGTGTCCCATCTCTGGAACATCCTATATCTGCCCATCTTATCTATTCCACATAGCATTTTGTACGTCGTTATCATGGTTTACCCCTGACCCTTCTGTCCTCCAGCATCATCGACTGATTTCCCCTTAAACCCTTTTCTTTGTAGGACATTCCCCTTAGCTCTGGAACCAGCCTTGTTTGCCAACCTTTGCACTTTCTCTATTTCTTGACGTGCTTGACCAGTGTGGGTTCCAAAATGGGGGCTGCGTACTCCAGTATGGGGCCTCCATTTAGGGTTTATTCCAGTATGGGACTTGACTGACTGATTGAACGATTTGATGACTTACTAAATCACTTGACTGACTTACTGAATGACCTGACTGACTTTACTGAATGACTTGACTGATTGAATGACTTAAAGTTAGACACTCCAGTAAACCCATCAACTTCAGTTACCAGAACCTCTACTATCTACCTCAGCCCAGTAGGGCCACAGCAAAACCCTCTCCACTCTCTTCATAATCATCCACAAACCAGCACCCCCAATTAAGATAAGAATATTATTTATGTTACATTTGTAGTCTTAAGCAGTTTAAAAAAAACATAATACATCACAACAATGAACTACAATTACATATCCACTTTTATTTTTTTAAGATGGAGGCCTAAAAAAAGTTGTTTGGCTGCTTTGGAGCTCTCAGGAAAATAACCCTATTTTTCCCCAAGTTCTTTAATTCATCTAACACGGTTTTACCTAACACAGTTTTTTTATGAACGTAACAAAACCCAGTTAAATGACAGTCTATGTATATATACAATGCACCACACGGAAACAAGGGGTATATACAGAGAAAGATCGCAGTCAGCAGGACTCAATACTGCTTACTGGGGCAGACAGATTCCCAGCAGCATTCTAGGACCACTCGGCCATCACAAATGCTATTTGTGGCATTTTAAGGTAAGTAATGAGTGAAAATGTATATGCATTTTATCGCTCTGGAATGCTTAACCCTTTCAGGGTCGACAGGCCCCCTCCCAGACTTGTTCTCAGGGGTTTCCAAAAATTTCAAATTTCAAAAAAAAAAAAAAAAAAAAAAAAAAAAAAAAAAAAAAAAAAAAAACTTTTTTTTTATGAAAAAGAGTGTTTTTTTTTTTTTAAACTTATAGGCTAAACAAAAATTTTTTACCATCAATACTTACCGAGATTGGAGGCGTGAAGTTGACAGAAAATGACCGGCATATGGTAACATCGCTGACTGCCGGTCACCCAGTTTTAGTTTATTTAGTCTTTTGGTATTATTTCTATTATTTTTTTAAATTTTTTTTTTAAGTAACTTTTTTGGCCTGTGAGACCAATATGAGCACTATTTTGTATGTTTTTTCTTTATTTACTACACAATAACTGCACAAACACTGTCCTCATCGAGGTTCTGAGGTTCGAGGTTCTGACCAGAGCTTTGGTAAGAGGGGAGTGGGGAAGAAGGATGGGTAAGGATGGAAGTTTGGGAAAGGTTGGGAGGGAGGAGGGGTAGGTGAGGATATAAAAGGGTAGTGGCCTATCCACTTTGGTGTAATTTGAAATATGCGTTTTGTGCATATTAAGTGATTTATGAAGAGGTTGGTTATGTGTGTAGGGGAATACCTCCTGCCATCAATTATGCAATGCTATAATGTGTTATACCACTGCATCATTGAATTTGGGAAGGATGCATTACTGTATAGAATTGCTTGCTTTTTTTTTTTTTTTTTTTTTTGCAAGAGGTTTGGGCAGGAGGGCGCAGCTGCAGGTGAAGGTTTCTGGGGGATTCGATGGAGGTTGGTTGCTCACCTGGAGTCGGCCCCAAGGCAGTGACTGAGGTGGTGTCCTGCTGTATTGTAGTAGTAGAAAGTAACGAGGTCAGTTGTGAGGTGTTGGTTTATAGAGGTGGGTCACCCGGAGATGGGGAGGGGTCGTCCGTGTTACTGGACATAGAATGGTTCTGGTGGTATCCATTCTTCTTCTGTGGGGAGGTCGCTTAAGATATTGGGACGAGGGAAGTTCTCCTTGTGGATAAAGCGTCGAACTCTTTGTTGGAGGGTCATTCTTTGGGATCTGTGGGAGGGGTGGTAATGGTATAGTCGGTTGTGTTCACTGGTTGGGGGAATTCTCTCTGTCAGGCACGTAGAGATCCTCATGTTTATATAGTTGTCTCTTAGTAAGTTTGTCTAATCGGACGTTGATTGCAGGGATTCTCTGTTGTATGTGTGGTCCTTCTGTCTGAGCTGTCCTGAGTCTGGTGTTCGTGATAAAGGGGGAGGGCTTTTTTTTGTACCTTGGAGTTTGAGCATGTTGGTTTTGGTTGTGAGCGAATGGGTACCGGGGGTATTCCAGCAGAGGTCTGATCTCATTTGTACAGGTGAATTTTGTGTGGGGAGGGGCTGTTTGAATCGAAAAGTTGGCCCAAGCGGGTTTGCTAGGTTTACTTTTTTGGTTTACGTGGATTGAAGATTTTGAGAATTCCCGATCTGTATCTCGTCCTTATATTGTTTATAATTGTTGTTTCACACACAAAAGATATAAAAGTTGTTTATAATATTTTTCTTTTTTATAACAATAACTTACAGGGAAGTTTTTAGAAGTTCTGCAGCCTGTGGAAAATCTTTGAAACTGGTGTCATCACGTGGGGTTTTACACTCCTCAACTAAAAAGTTTCTCTGCATTGTTTTTTGGGTTTTTTTTTTTATATGTGCACAGGGCGTAACAACCCTCTTCGAGCCTTTTTCTTGAAAACAGAAGCAGGCAGTTTTACTAGGAAGTGACACCCTGCTTCAGACGAGAAGGTAGTTGTTGATAATTTTGTGGCCCGGTTTTCTTTGCAGGGGTTTTTCCTTGGTACTTGAATACTTTTGTGTTTTGACAACAAACGAATTTGCATTTGGGGTTTGTTTTGGTCCCATCTTATAAAATTTATAAGCATTTTGATGGAAATGTCCCGAAGATGGAAAAAAAAATTTTTTACCACTTATAAAACTTGCGAACACTATCAGCAAACCCAATCTGCATGCCACATTTGTCCACTGACGCATATTGGGGGTGTAATCAATCACGCTGCAGGTTTTAGAATGGGTTCATTGCTGCCTCTATGCTGCCTGCCAGTGTTTGTCTTTTTCGTTAGGGTGAACTGATGACAACAGTGTGACACTCGTTTGTCATGCCACCGAAATGCCATGACGTCATTGGCAGCAAACGCCTGCACCTCACCTCTACAAGTGCCAGCGTCAAACCTGGGCATATGTTTATGATTTGCACGCACTGTGCCACACACATCTGTCATAAATAACAAAAAGGCACAATACCGTGACTGGAACGATACACAAATAACCCGCACAAAAAGAGAAAAGCTTACGCGACGTTTCGGTCTGACTTGGACCATTGACAAAGTCACACTAACAGAGGTGGAGCAGGACAGCTATATATAGGCAGGAAGAGGTGGAGGTAGTAGTAGTAGTGTAGTAGTAGTAGTAGAAAGTAGTAGTAGTAGTAGTAGTAGTAGTGTAGTTGTACAAGAAATGTAATATTACCGACAGGTGAAATGACACATGCGCAACCCCCGGGGCATCCCCACCGTAGATGTTTCGCCATCCAGCCAGCCACTGGATGGCGAAACGTCCACAACAAAGACAACCAGACGCCGCACATGTGTCTTAATTTCATCAGTAGTAGTAGTAGAACATCTACGGTGGGGATGCCCGGGTGTTGTGCATGTGTCATTTCATCCTGTCGGTATTATATACATTTCTTGTACTACTACTACTACCTCCATCTCTTCCTGCCTATATATAGCTGTCCTGCTCCACCTCTGTTAGTGTGACTTTGTCAATGGTCCAAGTCGGACCGAAACGTCGTCGTAAGCTTCTCTCTTTTATGTGCGGGTTATTTGTGTAAACAATCTGTCATGTTCACTTGCAAAAAATCACTGAGTGAGGGGCTTGTGTACCAGTTATCAGTATATAATATATGCCCCCTTACCAAGGTATGGTTCTATCATTGTTCTAACCACATCACCAGAGATGCCCAATAACTTCCTGGTATTTTGCAATGTATAACTTCCAGTGTACACAATAATATCCAATACAAGATCACTGTAGCAATTACAAAGCACAAACAACTTTATACCAAAGCGTTTCCTCTTGCTTGGTGTGGCATGCAAAGGTACGTAACCTTTATTCGGCGCTGTACACACACTCATTTAAAAGGCTATCTCCCCCAACCAGCCCAAAACCCGGTTGCTAAGAGTTGATGATGGGGCCCCGTTGTTCAACTAGTGACCAGGTTCTAGCCAATAAGAAGATGGTTTTGGCAATCACAGAGGTTTGTGGGTCCGCTCTCCTGTTGCCCTTGCATTCCCTTCTAGAGTTGGTTGAAGCACGGTCGCTATCTTGTGGCTTCTATTTCTGCCTGCTTACCGGGAGTCCTATTTTCACTGTACTAGTGAAATATTGCTGTTCAAATTGGTGAAGGTTTTAATATAAGTCAAAACTTTTTTACTGTGTTTATTTTGCTCCATTACCCCGGGGGATAACAGGCCTTTGGAATCCTGGGTTGTAATATGGGAGCCTGTCGGGATCTGGAGCTGGACTTGGGAAAAAAAAACGGTTGAGTTTAGGGTGAAGCTGTAGCGGGAAAATTTGTGCAGTTTTGCGTCGGGCATTGCTTTACAAATTTTGCGTTCGTCTTTGTTATGATCAGCTTGTATTGTGTGATCGTTCAAAGCTGCTCTAGTTGTTGGTGTGTCGCTTTGCTAGGTCAATCTTTAGAACAGTTGTGTTGGATTCTTTAAAAATTTTGGTGTCAGTTGTTATTTGCCTGTTCTGTGGGGAGAATTTTTCAGTCAGCTTTGCTTTATGCGTATTCTGCAATGTATGTGCAAGCTAAGGGTGTTCTGCAAATTTAATGTTTTACTTTTGGGGTATTCTGAATCGTACTGTGATAGCGAATAACTTATGCCACCTAACAAAATCCGACGTTGGTGTGGATATACTTTGCAAACCTCCCTAAATTGTCCCTACAGCATTGTTGGAAATTGCTTGTTCCTTTGGTTTTAAAAATAAAAAAGCTTCTCACAGCTGCGCAATGCTTTTCACTGTTTGCTGACAAACTTATGGGGGAAGAAGAGAGGGAAATCGACTCCCCCTCTAGGGGGAGCTGGCCAAAAACTCCTATGTTTCGCAGGGGAAGATATACCCTATGGAGAAAAAAAAGGGTAATATGTCAGCTGGTTGTTAAAGGTGAATCAGTTGTTGGCACTTGAGCTGGAAAAAATCAATCTTGAGCAAAAGGGAACAAGAGCATTCGCAAGGGGAATATGAAGGGAAAGAGAAAAGGGCATTTTTTCGCATTCTGTAAATAATTTTAGTTTACAAAAAGAATACAGCTTGTTTCCCGTTCAATGAGGGCCCCAACCAGAGAATTTTTCGAAAAGCTTCGAAAAATCAGGCTCGAGCCCTTTAGGTGGGCCGGAACAGCATTGGGCATCGTTTTTCTACAGCTTTTTGGGTAAGGCACAGGAATTTTGTCAGTATTAAATGCGCTGAATTTTCTGATTATCAAGTATGAAGACCCATGTTGGGGCATTACATGTATCCCAGCCAAATCCGCAAGCTTTTTTTAAAATTTAAACAGGGCGACGCTTGGCAATCCCTGTGGACTTTGTGAGACGCAAACCAAAACTTTTACCCGCTGGTATAAAGCAAGTGGTGTCTCTACCTTTTTAGGAGCTGGGAGTTTTTGATTGTAACCCCCTGGGCTGTGGGGGCCAGGGTTGGTCTTTCTGCAGGATGGACTTAACCCCTGCTTTTGGGGGCAGCCAGGGGTGATAACTTCGAAACTAAACCCCTCCCTTTTCCGAGGGTCCCCCTTTTCTTTTCAACGCCCCGGCATGGCATGATGTCAACCTTGGAGAATGAAGTCCCGCCGGAGGGGAGAACCTTTCGTCAGGCCCAACTAAATCAAATGGTGAGCCCGCTTAAAATAGGCCCCCCCCGCGGGAGGCAAATACTCATGGTGCATTCGACAACATTCCCGAGAGACACCAGCCAAACATACCCTTTGCAACGCAGCAGGGAGTAAAGGGCAAGCCCGTCTCTGCTTCCTCTGCAACAAAATAGGTTTACTCCCTCCCAACTGCCCCCAAAACCCCCAACCATTGGGAAAATCTCTAATATCCCCGTAAAAAAAGTCCCCTAGGAAGTAGAAAAAAAGGGTTTGGCCCCCAATTATTGCAAGAGTCTTTTTTTCCCCTTAGGAAAACTCAGAAAAAACTAAAGACCTTTAGAGATAGGAGCATATTGCTCATTGTAAGAGAGGGAATTTACCCCTTTCAGAAAAAAACTTCTTTGAATTCCTTGTTTTATTGGGAAACATTTGGAGGACTATATATTCTGTTCCTTTTCATAAAATTTATGTCATGCAAATTTAAAACCCGGGTACTTGACTGTAGGTGTCTCAAAAAGGGTTCCCCCGAAAGATGCCTTTTTTACTGGGGAATAACATTACTACTGTTTTGTTTGTGTCCCGAACCTATAATGATTAATTTTCTCCGGGGTTGGCCATAACCCGGGGAACATCCCCCGGGGTTTTCTGGAAGAATGTTGACCTATGTTGGACGCTCCCATCTCAGAATACCCCAATGTTTTACGGGAAAACTGGCCAGGCCCTCGTGTCAAGTGAACAGCCCCCGGGATCAACCCTTCCCAAAACCCCCTTTGGGCGGGGATTGCCAGATGTCTCTGTTTCCATGCCTGAGGGACTGCCCTTTCCCGGGGAAGGAAAAAACAAAGGACCCTTCTTTAAAATTCGTTTTTGAGGCGCCATGGGTAAATCCTCTTTCCCCCAAAAAACATCGCCCATAAAAAAACTTGTGATGGCCTAAGTAAAATTTTCAACTACATAAACCCCACGTAGCCCAAAAACATGACCCAAAAATTACAAAGAATGTAACCCAAATCTTACAAAATTAGAAGATTAAGGAAGAAAAGCCCTGCTAACCCAAACCCTGCCTCCGCTGCCAGAAAACCATTTAAACCCCAAAGCTCCGAAAAAAACAAGCCTTCCCCTCCATTGCTACACAGAAACTACTTCAGTGATACTATGAAAGGATATCGCAAAAGAAAACAAAAACCAGTAAAAAAAAGAATAACAGAAAGGGACCCTAAAAACTCAACTTGTCTCCCCAGCAGGACCCCAGTTTTATCACAACCCCCCCTTCCGCCCCCCAACCCAAGGAAAAAAACCCAACAACAACAAACATGGCTAAACTCCCCCCAACTCCACTCCCTTAAAAGGATTCATCCATGATAACTCGGGTACGATTTTTCCCCTGACAAAAATCAAGGACTACATCGTTGCCCTAAAAAATAAAATTTAAAAAGATATCAAAGCAGCCCCTCGAGCAAACGAGTTCCCAAGAAAACCAACCTCGAGAATAAGACCCAAAAACCCTTAAAGGGAAAAGGGATTACTTTGGGGAAGTGTTGTTACAGAAAATACTTTTAAAAGCAGCTATCCCCCCAGTCAACTGAACAAATAACAACAAAAAATATAAGGGTTTTGAAGAAGAAAACGGCCCCGGGAAATCGGGAACATGCACACTCGCTAAATAAATACCTTGTTTCCCAAAACGACAAAACTGAAAAAGATAAGTTTTTCTGATGCATTTAAATAATAAACAGCCCAAACACATTCCTAGTGACATAACACAAGCACAGGAAAAGGGAAACTGCTATCGGGAAAAATTTACAAAACCACTACAAGCATCGGGGCCAAAAAAATTTTAAATCAAAGAAAACAGTTTGTTGGGAAAAACCAGGAAGTAAAACAATAAAATTTATCCGACTTCATTCAAACATAAAAAAAAAGGACCAAAATTTAAATCGGGCAATTACAATGAAAAATGGAGTGAAACAAAAAGATGTCTAAAAAAAAAAACGTCAAAACCCCTGTTCAGGTTTGGGGAAAATTTTAAACGGGAAAAACCCAAAAATAAAAATCATTGTTTCACGCGAGATGGGAAAAATCCCATTTTAAGGGAAAAACATAAACAGGCCAAAAAATATACCATCTCAAACGAACATGATTTCCTAACCCTTCCCTTGGGAAAAGCTGACAATTCTGTCCAGATTAAATAAGTCCCCTTAATACATATATAGTGTGGTGCAATAGTGAAAGTTCCCCTTCCATTTTAAAAAATTTAAATTATTTTTATTTTTTTTTCATCACTGCAAATCCCAAACACCTCCAAAAATCTATAACTTTTTTTTCTGCTATTAATTGCTCATAATTTTAAATTAAAAGCCCAAATTTTTACCCCCAAATTTAATAATATTCTTTTTTTACTTACCTTCCTTTTAAATTTTTGTTTTTTCACTCCCTTTTTTTTTTTAGTCACTTTAAATTGTTTATTAAATTTAAAGTGTATTTTCCCCAATTACTTTTTTGCAAGTACCAAAACTATCTTTTGCTACCCTACCCCCAACTACCCCCCCATTTTTTTTTTCTTTTTTGTGAAATTTAAACTCCCTCAATTTATCTAATTTACAAATCAGATCTTACTCCTAAACCAATATTATTTCATAGTGCCCCTTTCTGCCATTTAACTTTGTTTACCTTTTACTTAATTTTTAGTCCCTTTTTAAAATTTTCCCCTTTTTTTTTAGCTTTATAAACTCCCCTAGCTTTTACATTCACAATTTTTTAAAATAATCAAGGTGTTTTCTAAAGGTGCAAAGTAAAACAATTTCACAATTTTGGCTTTAAATTTTCCCAAAAGTCTTTTTATTTTAAGTAAAAATTTACTATCAATTCCCAAGCTCCTTATTTGTCATCACTTTATTTTACTACCCCTTTTTTATATTGTCCCCTTTTATTTTAGTTTAAAAAAAAAAAAAAAAAAAAAAAATCCCTTTTAGTTTCATTTTTTTAAACATTTTTTTAAAAAAATTCGGGTCCCCTTTTTTTAGCTTAGGACTTTTTAAACTTTTTTTTAAATTAACTTAATTCTAACTTTGATTCATTTACAAATCTTATGATTAAAAGCATTGATCCAGAAATCCCAAACCTTTTTTAAATGACTTAAATGAATCAAAACATTTTACTGTAATTACTACATTTGCAGAAAAATCAAAGGACTTCCCCAGTGCCAACAAAAAACAAAAACTACCCTTTAAAATACAATATCAATCTTTAAGCAAGAATTACGATAAACCTCATAGCATTACTAAATTCCTTACATGCCAATATGCCCATCATTACACTAACTGAAACCTGGCAAAAGGCCTTAAAAACCAGATTTCTTTTCCTTTCCTGGTCACAGCCATACAAAAACGGGAGGCCAAAACCAAAAAGGGGGGTGGGCCCGCCAATACTACTCGACCAACTAAAATGTATCACTAATACTTGCACAAGAGATGAACAGGGGAAAATATATAATACCCAAAAATTCAAACCCAAAAATTCCCTAAAAAAAACCCCTCTCACTTTTGAAAAACATCAAAATTTCCACAGCCCAAAACATTACCCAAATTTTTTAGTCAAAACCTAGGAAGTATAAAACCCTTGTTTGCACCCCATGAACAAAGAAACTTACACTTTTGGGGTGACTTCAATATAAATCCCCTGCAAGACCAGGCCCCACACTTACTGAATTCAAAAAACACAATGAGAAAATGTATGTTGCTCCCAACAGAAAAAAAAACCCCTACAAGATTTAAACCAGGACTTGGTTTTTTCCCTTTACTTGACCAAAACTGGAAACAAACACCATACCCCCTTTTAAAAATTTCGGGCATAATTACAGATAATCCCACAACCACAAAACCCATTTTCCTCATAACAACCTTGGAAAATTTAAAACCCCCAAGACAAAAACTAAAGCCCCTTCAGCTTCACAAGAGGCAGCCATTAAAAAATTAAAAAACAGCTTTAGCAAACTTTTGAGGGGCACACTGAGCTAGAAACAATACAGATTTGACGAATGTATTAATAATTTTCAAAAAAGACTCAATACCCTATAACAAGCACTGCCCCAAAAAAAACTAAGCAGATGAACCCTAAGGCCCTGAACAGCCCCCTTGGCAAAACCCCAGCATTTCAAATCCATAAATAAAAAACCCACCAAATAAAAAACCATCCCAAGGGGTCACAAAACCCAGGCCCAAAACCCAAAACTTTACCGTCAATCCTAACCACCGGGTTTAAGAAGGGCAAAAAAATTGTTTTAAAAGGAACAGATTACCCAAATTTTACAAAGGTATATAAAAAAAAACCGGGGGAAAACCCCTATCAAAAATTTTCGGGAAAAAAAAAAGGGAATATCAAAAAATAGCGAAAAAAAATTAGAAAAAATAGATGAACCCCAACTCCCCCCAAACAGAAACAGCAAACAGACTCAAGATTTTTCTCCACTTTAGGAAAAAACCCTTCCCAAATTTAAAACCCCCCAAGCTCAGATACCCACCAAATGCCCTACCTAAAAACCGGAAACCCTACCCAAAACACATTTTCCCTAGCTCCGACAAACCCCAAAAAGGGAAGTCTCCCTTATTATCAACGCATAAAAAACAAGGCGGGAGTTTTAAAATACCTTACCCCCCCTTTATAAAAAAAAAGTGTCAAAAAGTGCTATCACCAATTTTTGCAAACATTTTTAAAAAATTTCCTTTTGAATCCTCCCCCCTTCCCTACAGTACCAAAATAAAAAGGGGTCCCCCCCCGACCCACAAAGGGGGAAACCCAAAAACAGATTTGAAATAAAAATGGGGCCTTATCCAACTTAAAACCCTCTCTAAAAAAATCTTCAAAAAATTTAAATTTTCATAAACGAATCTATTTCCTACCTTATCCCCAAAAAACATATTTAAACCCCCTCCCAATTTGGTTTTCGGGCCAAATTTAAAAATATTTAAGGGGATGCTATTGTTTTCATGCTAGAAAAATATTACACTGCAATAGGGGAAAAAAGAACCCCAAACTGGGGATTTTTCATTGACTTACTAAAAGCTTTTGATACATTGACCAGGGAATTGCTCCACGTAAAATTTTTCAAAAAAAATGGAAAAAAGGGGGGCACTCCCCTAACACCTCAAGTCTACTCAGAAAACAAACCCAATATGTGTACCCCAAATTTGGGGCAAAACCTTCTCCCAAAACCCAAAAATTTACATTTGGGTGCCCCACGGGGAAGTGCCCTTTGGGCCCCCTTTTCTTTTTTCTCCAAATACATAAATGCCCCTTTACCAAATGCTTCTAAAATTACTCAAACCCCCCTTTTTGCTGAAAAAACAAAACGTCTTTTTCCCCCCCGACCCCCAGTCACGCAAAGCCAATACGTAAATACCAAAATTACGGGAAAAATCTACCTGGATGATACTAAAAAAACTTACACTAAACATTGCCCAAAACCATTTTCATTCAGTTTGGTAACAGAGCAAACAAAATTTTCCCTTTTAAAATTTAAAGATAAACGGTTTCCCCTATCCCCCAAAGTTTAACAGAGGGAAAATTTTTAGGAACCCATTGATAATAGACTAAAATTTTCATAACACTTTATCCCAACAAATTTCTAAAAAAATTTTTCCAAAGACAAAAGGGCATATATCGAAGATACGGAAATATGCCCCCACAGTCGGGCCCCCGGGCCCCCAAAATTTTTCACTCTCTTTTTTTACCCCTATTCACCTAGGGAATTTTTGTGGCATGGGGCAAAAACAAAAAAGTAACCATCCAGCCACTAATTCCCCAAAAAAGGGCTGCATTTAAAGAAGATAAAAAATTTTTTCACTACAGGCAAGCACCTCCACCAAAAATTCAATCACTCAACCTACTACCATAAAAAACCTCCTTCTTATTACTGCCCTATTCCATCAATAGAAACTTAAACTCTGATATTAACCCTCCCCCCCAAACATCTCCTTCCCAAACCCTAAACAAAAACACTTGACCATAACCCCAAGGCACAGATCATCTTTTTTATTCCTCGTGGGCCATCTCACGCTATGCAAAAAAACCAATGCACATAAAAAAGGCCCAAAATCCCGGAATTCATTACCTGTTAATAAAAAGAAACACTACCTGTTTATAAAAATTTAAGTCTCTTCTAAAAAATCACTTACCCCCACCCAAAACCAAATAAAACCCGAATACTGAACCTTATTTAAAAATTTTATATCTTAAATTTTTCTCAAATTTTTATCACATAAAAGTTAAACCCCAAAAACCCAATCTAACTTTATTATTTTTTTTAAAATTTACTACCTAAAAAGAATACTCCATTCCCACTGAAAATTTTAAAAAATGCATGCAAACCCTTACCTTGGGCTTTGTAATACTCACTTGTGTTTATAGTAAACAGTTTTCATTAATTTTTTTTTCACTGATTTCTCATTGCTTAGTTAATCTTAAGTTAATTTTTTAACCAACCCCTAATGCTTTTGCATAGTATAATGGTTTGGAATGCTGCTCTTTTCTTTTTTTTTTTGTACCTCTGTAATGTGCTAAATTAAAAAATAAATTAAAAAAAATAAAAAAATTTTAAACTGCCTGAGACTGGTTTAAAGGGGATAGATGGCCGGCAATTTTTAAACCCGGTTAGTAATTCCAACAAAGTATAGACCCCAAAAATTAAATAAGGGTTTATAACCGTCCCTTAGGAGGTCACCCTTTGGGGGGGGGGGAAAAAAAAATTTTTAAAAACCTTGTATAGAATCAAAAAAGAATTTTATTGGCCCAAAATTAAAGAAAGATGTGAAGAATCAAATTAGGTGGGTTCCGAGAATGCAGAAAGTTGGGGGAAAACCCGGACATTCCATTAAAACCTGCCCCCTCTCCAACCTAAAACCGTGATGGAGAACCTATGCGATTGTAAGTAGATTATCCCGATGTAAAAATTTTGTGGTAGCTCCCAAAATTTATAAAAACCTCAAAAAAATAAAAATTACCCCTTAATCAAATTAAAGTTTCTTCCCTACACCAGATAAAGTCCCTTTAAAGACCCCTGTCCCCCTACCCTCCCGGAAAAAAGGAAACCCCCACCCCTTTTAAAAATATTTTTGGGACTCTATCTCGAAAATTTAAAATTAAACTTTCAATACTGTCCTCCCCAAGGATCCTAAACCCTTTAAGGAAGGGGGTTATCTGAAATGCAAGCAAAAAATTTTTAAAAGGGAGCATCTAAAAGTATTAATTCCCAATATTTTTTTTTGGGGTGTTCCGAAAAAAAAGTATGTTAGGTTATCTGATGTAGATTTTTGGGGGAAAATCTAAAACCCAAATTTAAAATCTCCCCCTACAGAGCTAAAACCGAAAAAAAAAAGGCCTTTAGCAGGAAGTAGAAATTTTTTTTAAAGCCCTGGTTTTTGTGGGGGAGTCATCCCAGTCCATGGGCTTCACCGTGCATCCTTGTTTAAGAAGGGTGAAAGGAGGGGTTTTGTATGTGTACAGTACCAAAAAAGTGGGAAAGGGTCAAAAATTACAGTGCTTAAACCCCCTTCCCCCGTCTGGTGAAAAAATTGGGCTTTGTGGGGTTAAAGGGTACTTTTGTGTCCAAATTAGATCTTTAAAGGGACTATCAGGGGACCTTTTTACGGGTTTAAAACGAAGGAAATCTCTGCCTTCGTTTAAATTTCCCGGAGGTCCCTTATCAAAACACGTTCCCCCTTCGGAATGAAAAAAATTCCCCCCTTTCATTCCAGGGAAAATTATCCATCAGGTAAATTAAAAAGGGCTTGGGAAAGGGACGGCAGGGATCCAAAAGGGGAAAATTGTTTGGTGGGCTGATTTCTTGGGGTTTAACACCCACTTAGACTTAAGGCTCGTTTGAGACCTTTTTAAAAGTTTCCCATTTAACAGTTAATTTATTTTAAATTTCCTTTGGCCAGGCCACTGTCCTTTTCTAGGGCCCTTTAAGTAGGAGTGGTAAAGTTGCACCTAAACCCTTTCCCAAAGTTTTTTTCTATTAAAGTTACCAAATTCCCATGATAGGAAATCTCTTCAACGTTTCCTAGGGGATGATAGGAAATTTTTCAGAAGGGTTCTTTTAAAAAATTTTCAGATATTTGGGAGCCCCCTTTTTTACCTCTCTTACCAGTCACAAATTTTCCCTTTTTTTTTTTGGGGCCTCAGACTGTAACACTGCTTTTTAATAAAGCAAAAAAAAATTATTGTGTACAGCACCCCCTTCTCTTGTCCCCCAAGACTTCTCCAAACCTTTTTTATTACAGGTTTTATTTCTTGTTTTAAACTGGGGTTTGGGGGGGAAATTTCTTTTCAAATCGGGAACAAGGAGTTTTCGCTGTGCATATTTTCAGCCCAAATTTCCGCCACATTTAGAGGGGTTACTTACCATTGAAAAAAAAAGCCCTCCCCGGACTGGACTTTGGGTTTTGGGGCATTTCGATGTTTATGTGGGGCCCGGGCATCGCAGGTGGTACAGTCTACAGTGATCACAATCCCCTAGTATATCTCCAAGCCATGAAGAACCCCCAACACAAGGCTTTTGCGCTGGACGGGTAAGGCTGCAGCCCTATAAATTTCCCTTTTAAATTTTATTGCCGGCAAAAAAAATTGTTGGCAGCCCCTTTTTTCTAGAGTATAAATTTTAATTAGGTTTTTGGATGTTAATTTTGTGGTAACCCCCCCTTTATTTCTCTTTTTTTTTTATTCCCCCGGTGTGGGGTTTTTTTTTTTTGTTTAGGGGGGTGCGGGCTAAAACCCTCCGGGCCCGTTTTCTTGGACCCATGCGTGCCTTTTCTGGTGCTGTTCACTCCCAAGTTTAGGGTTTGGCTTTTTGGGCACGAGAAAAACGAGCTCTATCTAAAAGTTGGAGGTGGAGAGGAAAAGGGGGTCCCATTATTTTTTGCCTGGCGGCACGGTTTCCACTGGGAGGTGGCAGCCTAATCCTGAGCCTGCTCGGGGTGGGGGTTGGCATCAAAGAGTACATTTAAACCCCTTTTTTCAGCGCATAACACACCCTCAAATTTTCAAGGGAAAACCCCCCCCCCCAACCGCGAACCAGGTTGCTAAGAGTTGATGATGGGGCCACCCTCGTTCAACTAGTGACCAGGGTTTTAGCCAATAAGAAGATGGTTTTTTGGGAATCGCAAGGGTTTTGTGGGTAAACCCCCTCCTGTCTGCCCTTTTTCATTCCCCTTCTAGAGCTGGTTGAAGCACGGTCTGGGTATCTTGTGGCTTCTAAATTTTTGGGCCTTTCTTTTCCGTGGAGGGGGCCCAAAACTTTTCAATGTACTAGTGTACATATTTTCTGTTCAAAAATTTGGGGAAGGGGTAATTTTAATCTAAATTTTTCCCACTGTGTTTATTTTGCTCCCCTTAAAAACCCCCCCCGGGAAAAAAAAACAGGCCCCTTTGGAATCCCGGGTTGTAATACCCTTTGGGATGTTTCTGCCCCCCTTTAAAGAGAGTCTTCCCTTTTAACAGAAATTTTTACTCATCAGTTACAACTTCCCCGAAGGGATAAAAATACATATTGAATTTCTCCCTTTAGTAAAACAACCACCCTTTTCCCAATCTTATTTTAACCTGTCATTTCTGTAAAGGGTGGTTTTTTTGAGGGAAATGAAAACATACATAATAGTAGCAAAAAATCGATTCACTCCCAATTTATCACTGAAACCCGAGGTTTTCAATCAGGCAGTCGTTTTAACCGTAATTTTGGGTCACAAATGTCTTATACACCCTGTGGCATAAGATTATTGTGGCAAAAAAAAGATACATCTCAGCCACATTGTCTCCTCCTTGTGTAGACGTTTTTTGATAAATTTTTGTGTTTGCCAGGTGTACTCGTTATCTTTGTTTTCCCCTGACAAAATTTCCTCAGGGTTCACAAAGAATAACTCGAAACATTCCAGTTCCTAGCATTTTCCCCCGGTTACTACATGGCATTTTCCACTTTGGCCCAAACTGGTGGGTTTTGGAACAAAATTGGCAGCTTCCTGCAATGCAGGGCGGTCTGCTGGTGGTAGGGGACTTGGGCAGGTGGTTGTGGTTTGGGGGTTGGGAGGCTGGTGTGGTGGGGGGGGGGAGGGGCCTTTGTTTTTAGACAGCGAGGCAGGGCATGGTGGCAGCGTGAGGGGGCAGCTGGCCCACTGCTATGCCTCATGCTGCACCCACTACCACCCCCCCTGCACATTTTCCATCCCAATTGCCCCCATATCATTTCATTTTCACTGTTTTTTCTGTTTTACACCAGGGGATTTTCCCGAGATGTACCCTTCCCCTTGGAATAGCTAGGGCACACTACCAGGAAGCGTCGTACATACTACGCTCACTGGAAAATATTCCACTTCCTATCACTACTAACTGTTTAAAGAGCTTTTAGTTCATATTCCTATCACTATCATCACCAATGCTCACATCTGAGCAAGATTTTGGGAAAAAAGGGGTTTCCCCCTTGATTCGGTACAAGAAGTAACAAGACGGTCCAGCAGCAGAGGGGAAGGCGGGGGATCTGGGTTTCCTCATATTTTCCGGGGTTAGGTCATTAGTTTCGGTCACAAAATCACCAAAACCTTGAATACATCAAAACCCTGGGGCTAAGCCTACTAGTACTCGGGGAAACCCGAGAGGGTAAAAATCATAGAACAGCATGTGTGGGGGGGGTGGGCTGGCGGCTATCATACATCTGCACTTGATTTCTTACAAAAAAAACATCATCTCACCCCAGATTAAGACTACAAATATTTTTAAAGGGAAGTAATGAGTGAACTGTATATGCATTTTATCACTCTGGGTGTTAAATGTAAAAAAATATTATTGTGGTGGGGGTCTGGGGATGGAGCCCCGCTGACACCATACTACCCCACTTGATTCTTCAATAAAATCTTGTCTCACCCCGATTAAAACTACAAATATTTTAAGGTAAGTAATAGTGCACAAGGGGTATTTTTTCTTTTTATTATTTTTTATGCCCTTTTTTTGCTAACTTAATATATGTTAGTGCAAATTTGTTACACCTACCATCCCCACTTACACCCGCTCGACATACGTCCACTCGACTTTCGACCATGCATTTTCGTGGGGTGGGCCGGCGATGGACCTGCTTACAAATTTGACAATACTCGCGGGGGGGAAATTTTATGCAGGCAGCATCATCTGAGTAACCCCCCTATCAGCAGCTCATATGTAATTTAATGGACAATAAATTACCCCCCCCAAAAGAAGTCTGAATCTTTCCTTGGGGATTTTGGCAAAAAAACTCTTCTTCGAACTCTCTATTTGTTTTCATGTTGCAATAAACCTGTCGTATCTGTTTTGCCCGTAATCTTTTCTGTCTGTATCCGGGTCGTTTGTCTACCTTGTCGTCTTTCTGTCTACCGTGTGCCTTTTTTTCTACCTTGTGTCGTCTTATGCTACCTGTGTGTCTCTTTCTGTTACCTGTGTGTGTCTGTTTTTTCTGTCTACCTGTTCTGTCTTTGTCCCCTGTGTGCTTTCTGTCTCCCCCTGTGTGTCTGTCTTTTCTACCTGTGTGTCTCTTTCTGTCTACCTGTGTCTGTTTTGTCTACCTGTGTGTCTTTTGTTACCAGTGTGTCGTCTTTCTGTCTGCATTGTCCCGTCCTGTGAAGCCCTGTTTGTGTGTCTCTGTGAATTGTCCGGTCCCCTCTTTTGAGAATTTTACCAGCAGCGAGAGAAGACTCAGATTTGCAAGATGGATAGGGCGATTAACGGGGAGAACAAGGGATTGTAGAAATCCTTCTGTTGTGATCCCCGGGTTTAAAGAGGGAGCTTGGTCAGGGGCCCCGGGCAACATGGAACCAAGCTGAAGATAAAGAAAACGGTTGGAGAGGCAGAAACAACGAGAAACCAAAGACAAATAAAAAAAAAAGGGCACAATACCGTGACTGGAAGATACACAAAAAACCCCCCCATAAAAAGGAAAGCTTACGATACATTTCC
This sequence comes from Cherax quadricarinatus, assembly GCF_026875155.1. Taxonomy (NCBI): domain Eukaryota; kingdom Metazoa; phylum Arthropoda; class Malacostraca; order Decapoda; family Parastacidae; genus Cherax; species Cherax quadricarinatus. Next base: position 19,307 of record NW_026464401.1, read on the forward strand.
GGGCCGATTGGACCATTACAAAGTCACCTAACCGAGGGGGGGCAGGAGGTATATATAGGCAGGAAGAGGTGGTGGGAGTGTAGTGTAGTAGTAGTATGTACAGGAATTGTATAAAACCGAAAAATGAAATTTAAAAACATGCCAACACCCGGGCATCCCCACGTAGACCTTCGCCATCCAGCCAGCCCTGGAGGCGAAATTCCCCAACAAAGGCAACCAGGCCGCACATGTGTCTTAATTTCATCAGTGTTGTAGTGGTATAGTAGAAAAAAAGAGGGGGTATGGTAGTGTAGAAGTGGGAAAAAGAAACGAGCCCTCAAATACAAGGAAAGGGGAGCACTGCAAGAGAGCCCTTTTCCCCACCTTGTGCGTTCTCTCCCCCTGGGGGCTTAGTCTTGCAGGCCTCCTTTTCCCTTTTTTTGTGCCTCTTCCCTTTTTTCCCACTTCTACCACTACCATACTATACCTCTCTTCTTCTCTACTACCCCTACAACTTGGAAATTAAGACACATGTGCGGCGTCCCGGTTGCTTTGTTTGTGGACATTTCGCCCCCAGTGGGTGGGTGGATGGCAAAGCGTCTACGTTGGGGATGCCCGGGTGTTGTGCATGTGTCTTAATTTCATCTTGTCGGTATTATATACAATTCCTGTACTACTACTACTACTACTACTACTACTACCACCACCTCTTCCTGCCTATATATAGCCGTCCTGCTCCCCCTCTGGTTAGTGTGACTTTGTCAATGGTCCAAGTCGGACCGAAACGTCGTCGTAAGCTTCTCTCTTTTATGTGCGGGTTATTTGTGAACCAGAAGACTACCGTGGAAACTTCCAACCCATTCTCGGTGCTACCTGACGAATGTGAGTGTTCTACTGGGAATGCCACAACAAGCACCAAAGAAGCATTGGCAGACGTGAGTAAGACATCCCTAGAAACCCCAACGAAGACCATCGAGAACGTCTTGACTAATTCTACAAGTGGTGTAATGCTACCTGGCGAATGTGAGTCGGCTACTCGGAGCATCACGACGGATGACGCCAAGGAAGGTAAAAACATTGTTGTTGTTGGGGATAGCCAGATTAGGTACATGGATAGGGCATTCTGCTTGAAGGATAGGAGTAGGAGACAGAGAGTGTGTTTTCCTGGGGCTGGGATGAAGGATATTGTTAGCCGTCTGGATGACATCATGAGAGGTAATGGGAGCAATCCTATTATCTGTCTCAGTGCTGGAGGCAACGATGTTGGCAGACGTAGGAGTGAGGACCTGATTAGCAGGTATAGGTCAGCAATAGAGATAATTAGGAGGAAGGGTGGGAAACCTGTCATATGTGGCATTTTGCCAAGGAGAGGAGTTGGAAATGAATGGTTGTCCAGAGCAATTGGTGTCAATTGCTGGCTGGACAAATACTGTAAGGAAAATGCGGTAACATTCATTGACAACTGGGACCTCTTCTATGGCAGAAATGACATGTATGCCAGGGATGGGGTTCACTTATCTAGGTGTGGGGTGGGAGCACTGGCCAATGCAGTGGAGGGAGCTGTTAGGTCTTTAAACTAGGAATAGTTAGTGGTATGGGTTTTGGCGGGAAAACTGTGAAGTCGCAGGGTAGTAACATGAGTACTAGGAGAACTAGTAATAGGCAAAATGAGGTGGATATTGGAAAGCCAGTGGCACTAATTGACAAGGACAGTAATAGGTTTAGTGGAATAACAGAAAGGAGCAGGAAGGGTAAAGAGAGAGGAGGGTCATTAAATATTTATTACACAAATAGTCGCAGTGCTAGGAATAAGATGGATGAGTTGAGACTAGTTGCTAGTGCAGGTAACATTGATGTATTTGCCATTACTGAGACGTGGTTTAATTCAAAAAGTCGGGACATGACTGCAAAATGTCACATTCAGGGTTTTAAATTGTTCCAAGTAGATAGAAGTATTGGGAAGGGGGGTGGGGTGGCATTGTATGTCCGAGATCGCTTGAACTGTTGCATAAAAACGGGTATTAAGTCTGAAGTAACACATACAGAGTCTGTTTGGATAGAATTTTCAGAGGGGCATGAAAAATTAATTTTAGGTGTGATATACCGTCCCCCAAATTTAGATAGGGACCAGGGGAGACTACTATGGGAGGAAATTGCTAGGGCCACAAGGCACGATAATGTAGTAATTCTAGGAGACTTTAACTTTAGGCATATTGATTGGAATTTCTTGACTGGGAATTTAGAATCATACGATTTCTTAGAAGTAGTTCAGGATTGTTTTTTGAAGCAGTTTGTGACAGAACCTACAAGGGGTAATAACCTGCTTGACTTAGTTCTGGCAAATAATGAATCCCTTGTTAATAATTTAGAAGTTTCAGAGGAACTGGGTGCTAGCGACCACAAATCAATTACATTTAGAATTGAATGGAAGTATGATAGTAGGGATAACTCAGTAACAGTCCCAGATTTTCGCTTAGCAGATTACGTTGGGCTTAGAGAACACTTATTATCTGTTGACTGGGGTAATGAAGAGAGCTATCAATATGACAGTTTTCTGAACACAATACATGCTGCTCAAAGAACGTTTATCCCTTATAAGGAAATTAGATCAAATAGAAATGACCCAAAATGGATGAATAATAGGCTGAAATATCTACTAGGGCATAAAAAAAGGAATTCATAGGCGTATCAAAAGAGGCGAGGGTCATCTTATGAATCAGTATATTGACATTAAGAGGGACATTAAAAAGGGGATAAGAAAAGCTAAAAGGGACTATGAAATTAAAGTTGCTAGGGATTCTAAAACTAACCCAAAAAGTTTTTTCCAAATCTATAGAACAAAAGTCAGAGATAAGATAGGTCCCCTTAAAAAATAACTATGGGCATCTTACTGACAAAGAGAATGAAATGTGCTCGATTTTAAATAATTATTTTCTCTCGGTTTTTACACAGGAAGACACTAATAATATTCCGGTAATTAATTTTTATAGTGGATCAGAAGAAGATAAATTATGTAACATCACAGTCACTAGTGAAATGGTTGTGAAGCAGATAGACCGACTGAAGCAAAATAAGTCACCGGGTCCTGATGAGGTTTTTTCAAGGGTTCTAAAGGAATGCAAAATGGAAGTCTGTGAACCATTAACTAATATTTTTAATTTATCTCTTCAAACAGGTGTAGTGTCTGATATGTGGAAGATGGCTATGTAATTCCTATTTTTAAAACAGGGGACAAGTCGTTACCGTCAAATTACCGCCCAATAAGCCTGACCTCAATTGTAGGCAAATTACTAGAGTCAATTATAGCTGAGATTATAAGAAGCCATCTCGATAAGCATAGCTTTATTAATGATACTCAGCATGGATTCACAAGAGGCTGGTCTTGTCTAACTAATTTATTAACTTTCTTCAGTAAAGCTTTTGAGGCTGTTGACCACGATAAAGAATTTGATATTATTTACTTAGATTTTAGTAAGGCATTTGATAGAGTTCCGCACCAAAGACTGTTGAAGAAAGTAGCAGCTCGTGGCATTGGGGAAGGGTGCTCTCGTGGATCGAATCATGGCTCACAGACAGGAAGCAGAGAGTGTCCATAAATGGGGTTAAATCCGAGTGGGGATCAGTAACAAGTGGCATTCCACAGGGATCAGTCTTGGGCCCGTTGTTGTTTATAATATATATCAATGATCTTGATGAAGGAATTACTAGTGATATGAGCAAATTCGCCGATGACACGAAGATAGGTAGGATAATTGATTCAAACGTAGATGTTAGGGAACTTCAGGAGGATTTAGACAAACTCTACTCTTGGTCAGAAAAGTGGCAGATGCAGTTCAGTGTAGATAAATGCAAGGTTCTGAAGCTCGGGAGTGTCCATAACCCTAGCACTTATAAGTTAAATAATGTAGAACTTAACCATACAGATTGCGAAAAGGACTTGGGGGTTATGGTAAGCAGCAACCTTAAACCAAGACAGCAATGCCTAAGCGTACGTAATAAGGCAAATAGATTACTGGGATTTATATCAAGAAGTGTAAGCAACAGAAGTCCAGAGGTCATACTGCAGCTTTATACATCATTAGTAAGGCCTCACCTAGATTATGCAGCTCAATTCTGGTCTCCATATTACAGAATGGACATAAATTCGTTAGAAACATTCAGCGTAGGATGACTAAATTAATACATAGCATTAGAAATCTTCTTATGAAGAAAGATTGAAGACTCTTAAGTTACATTCACTTGTTAGACGAAGAATGAGGGGAGACCTGATCGAAGTGTATAAGTGGAAGATAGGTATTAATAAAGGGGATATTAACAAGGTCTTGAGGATCTCTCTCCAAGAGAGAACCCGCAGTAATGGATTTAAATTAGATAAGTTTAGATTTAGAAAGGACATAGAAAGTATTGGTTTGGAAATAGGGTAGTAGATGAGTGGAACAGTCTACCTATTTGGGTTATTGAGGCTAGGACTTTGGGTAGTTTCAAATTTAGGTTGGATAAATACATGAGTGGGATGGGTTGGATTTGAGTGGGATTTGCACATCAGAGTTTATTTCTTGGGTAGCATTGAAAATTGGGTTGGTCAAATGTTTGTTAGTGGGATGAATTGTAAAGGACCTGCCTAGTATGGGCCAACAGGCCTGCTGCAGTGTTCCTCCTTTCTTATGTTCTTATGTTCTTATGTCTGTCTTAGAGCCACTCATTAAGAGTGTACTTGGTCTTGAAGACGCCATATTAATAATGATAATAACACAATAATAATCACTGAGGCGCATTAAATGTGTATAAAACGTTAATATAGACATTTTGCTTAATCCATCTACGATTTTTTTTTCAAAATTATATAGAAAACATGCTACATAACATATAAACATATAAATTAACAAATAGTATGAGATGTTTTTTGGTCGGCTTGACAGAGTGAACAGAAACCATTCGTGTCCAGGCTGGTAACAACAACAACAACGTTTGTTTACATAACTCGCCAACCTTCTACACTCTCATTCATTTATTCATTTAATCTTATTTACTCACCTCTCACTCTACATTAAGACTACAGATATTTTAAGGTAAGTAATGAGTGGACAAGATTATTATATTATAGCTTAATATTATTATTATTAATATTAGTACATATGTATTATTGTAATAATATTTATCATTATTATTATTAATTTAGGGCACTGGAGCACAGATCCACTGTATAGCACTTGGTCTGGATTTTTTGGGTTATCTAGGTAATTTATACTATGTATGATAACTTGACTTACGTGTACCTGTGAGAGAGAGAGAGAGAGAGAGGAGAGAGAGAGAGAGAGAGAGAGAGAGAGAGAGAGAGAGAGAGAGAGAGAGAGAGAGAGAGAGAGAGAGAGTGAGAGAGAGAGTGTGAGAGAGAGAGAGTGTGAGAGAGAGAGAGTGTGTGTGAGAGAGAGAGAGAGAGAGGAGAGAGAGAGAGAGAGAGAGAGAGAGAGAGAGAGAGAGAGAGAGAGAGAGAGAGAGGAGAGAGAGAGAGAGAGAGAGAGAGCCTTCAACATAGGAGGGATGTGGGTGGCCTTACTGTTATGTACAAGGCCAATATTGTCGAAGTACCACACTTGGATCCACTTCGAGGACAGCGTGAAACAAGCTTTATGCCACAAGGCGGGCAGAAAGCAGCAAACTTCACTCTGGCTGTACCCTTCTCCAGAACATCACTCCATCTGAGATCATATATACCCAGGATGACTCGAGTATGGAATACATTCGTACAGCATAATGATGTCAACGAGATAAAGTCAGTTGATCACATAAAAATGCTGGCCCACAGATGGCTCCAACTTCATCCTGTTCCCTACTTGTATGTCTCATAACAATAAAAATGCTTTCAAATGAGCTGATGTAGGTAACAGCTTGACTTAAGAAATCGTAATGACACGATTGCAAATAAACCATACCCCGGCCGGGATTGAACCCGCGGTCATAGAGTCTCAAAACTCCAGCCCGTCGCGTTAGCCACTAGACCAGCTAGCCACAATAAGATTCATCCAACTAGGTATATTTCTACACCATAGGAAAGTTAGCACAGGCACCTCTGTGACCACAAATGCAAGTTTTTACAGACGAATCTCCAGCTAGCGTGGCCGTGACGAACTCTAGCTCAAGTCCCTTCACTGCCGTCAACATGACTTAAGAAATCGTAATGACACGATTGCAAATAAACCATACCCCAGGCCGGGATTGAACCCGCGGTCATAGAGTCTCAAAACTAGTGGTCTAGTGGCTAACGCGACGGGCTGGAGTTTTGAGACTCTATGACCGCGGGTTCAATCCCGGCCGGGGGTATGGTTTTTTTAGGTAACAGCTCTTAGCTTGCCAATAAAGTTAGGAATCCTTAACCTGTACATAGCTTGTCAATAAAGCTAGGGATCCTTAACCTTGTCAAACCCTGTGTTAAAAAAAAAAAAAAAAAAGAGAGAGAGAGAGAGAGAGAGAGAGGAGAGAGAGAGAGAGAGAGAGACAGCGCCACATTCAGTCAGCCAACCACCCACCCACCCCTCCAGCCAGTCAGCCAACCCCCCACCCACCCCTCCAGCCACCCACCCACCCACCCCTCCAGCCAGCCACCCACCCCTCCAGCCAACCAGCCACCCCTCCAGCCAACCAGCCAACCACAGACCTGGCCAGCCAGCCGGATACTTATTACACATGTTCCAGAGTTGTTTCTCTTTACTTAGGGTATAGGTTATACTACATTCTTGCAGGATGACACTAATAGTGGTATTCTCCCATTCCACTGTGTCGACAATACATAAAGATAACAGTAACATATGATACTGTATGTGATGTAAAATTTACAATACAGTTCACTACCATGTGTACATTATATACAGTACATAAATAAATTAAAATATAAACAATAGAAGTAAATTATGGTAAAAAAATGAAATACTGATTGTACATTACATTACAGTACTATGTAGGTAATTTATATAGGAAAAGTTTGACATTATGCCCTACCCAGTATGTCGGCAATTTTCAAAGGTTCGACTTACGTCCATTTTGACTTTATGACCAGTTGGTCGGAACCAAGCTTGGTCGTAAGTTGGATGGTAGGTGTATTTAGTATTTGTATGCATTTACAAGGGGAAAAAAAGGGTGTTCCACTTTACGGCGATTTCCGCTTTATGGCGGTAGCCTGGAACCTAACCTGCCATATAAGTGGAACCCTACTGAGTGTGTGTGTATATATATATATATATATACAGGAGGACCCCGCTTTACGGCGTTTCGCTTTACGGCGTTCCGCTAATACGGACATTTCAAATTATGACCAAAACTCGCTATACGGCTCCCCCCACCTGTCTTTCTAATACGGTCACAGCGGCCCACCGAGTTTGTTTACATTCTCCCTGAGCACATCTCCTTATTATGTCTGGAAACTTTCCAAAATTTCAAGTGTTTCAAAGTTATTGTATATTTTATATGTATTGTACTTGATAATTAAACTTGTGTACACCTGTACCTAAATAAACTTACACACTGTGCTGGCATGTAGGTACACATTAAAATCACTAAGAGTCTCTCTACTCTTGATGCAATAATAATAATAATAATAATAATAATAATAATAATAATAATAATAATAATAATAGTAATAATAATAATCTCTTGGGCGCATTAATGTCGCATATTACGTTAATATAGGACATTTCCCTTAATCTATGACATTTTTTTCAAAATATATAAGAAACACATTATGTAACACACCAAACATGATACATGCACCCACAGTATAAAAATTTATACAAATATATATGAGATGTTTACCAAACGGTTTGTAGAAGTGTCGGAAGAATTACGTTTTCTCTAGCCCGTCACCTGTTACTAGGATAACTGTAGAAAAATATTCCTTTCGTATGCCTTCACTTTATAGCTATAATTCTGTACTAACTTGTACACAGTGTAAGAGTATTTGTTTCGTGATTTAATTATTATAATAATAATAAAAATATTATAAGGTAAAAGTTTCACAAACTCTTACAAATGTACATGAATGACTAACTAAAACTGGACACGTATTAATACCGTCTATTTCGCCTGACCGAGTGATCGTCCACAACCTGTTCAGTTTGTTTACGCTGTCTGAGCTCGGTGTATCATTAAATGTTGTATATTACGTTAATATACACATTTTCATTAATCCATCGTGATATTTTTTTTCAAAATTATATAATAAACACGATACATAACATAAATACATAACAACATATGTGTAGAGAACCTAGGATAACCCAAAAAAGTCAGAGTGACTTACTTCCATTGCCTTCACTCAGAGCATCATTTCTTCTCAAAATGATGTTATATGAGAATGGGAGTGTTCTTCTTTATTTATTCTACCGTATCAATGTAGAGACAACCTGTACACAATGCAACTTGTACACAAACCAGACGTGTACACTGTTTACAAAACTTACCTTCGCCTGGTTTGTTTACATAACTCTGCGCCTGTCCTCTCTCATGCACTCATTCTTTCTCTCTGGTATGGTAGCCTGGCTGACTACCATACATACCACACTTGATTTTTTACAATAAATACTACTCATCTCACCCTATATTTTAAGGTAAGTAATGAGTGAACTGTATATACATTTTACGCTCTGGGATGCTTAAATATCATAGAATAGTATGTGTGGGTGGGGTGGCCTGGTATGGTAGCCTGGCTGACTACCATACATACCACACTTGATATTTTACAATAAATACTACTCATCTCACCTATATTTTAAGGTAAGTAATGAGTGAACTGTATATACATTTTATTGCTCTGGGATGCTTAAATATCATAGAATAGTATGTGTGGGTGGGGTGGCCTGGTATGGTAGCCTGGCTGACTACCATACATACCACACTTGATTTCTTACAATAAATACTACTTGTCTCACCCTAGATTAAGACTATAAATATTTTAAGGTAAGTAATGAGTGCACTATGTGTGTATTGTACTTTTTTATTGTTTTTTGATGCCTGGTTCTATTGCTAACATAATATATGTTAGTGTAAACTTGTTATCTAGTGTTTGTATGCATTTAAGTGAAGGAAAAAAGGGTGTTCCACTTTACGGCGGTTTCCGCTTTACGGCGGTAGCCTGGAACCTAACCCGCCATATAAGTGGGGCCCTCCTGTATATACATATATATAATTTTTTTTTTTTAATTATATATACAGTGGACCCCTGGTTAACGATATTTTTTCACTCCAGAAGTATGTTCAGGTGCCAGTACTGACCGAATTTGTTCCCATAAGGAATATTGTGAAGTAGATTAGTCCATTTCAGACCCCCAAACATACACGTACAAACGCACTTACATAATTACACTTACATAATTGGTCGCATTCGGAGGTGATCGTTATGCGGGGGTCCACTGTATAGGGAAGTACCACCTCTATAGCTGGAATGGGGACCCTCATCCTCAGTACCACCTCTATAGCTGGAATGGGGACCCTCATCCTCAGAGAAGACAATAAATGTACCTCAGGGAAAACTCAAGGTTCTCCCCGGAGCTGTTTGAATATTTTCTTCTCCTACCACCCCCTATATATTTTATATTCTATGTGAACCTTTATTAATAAACAGAATACATTTGCAGAAAAAAAAACATAAACATGAATACAATGGCACAATGTATCAAAGATCATGAATTTCCTCCAGCTCCTCCGAGGCTGGACGCGAGCCAAGTATGCAGCAAGCATTTCCCCTCTGGATGGCTATGATGAGGCGCTGGAATATGAAAGTGGCTGCCCTTGGGTCCCTGGTGGTGTCGATGAGTCTGGAACCCAATTCTTTAAGGAAACGTTTGTGGCATTTTTTCCCCATGATCCCAAGGTCTCTGATCCCACTGGCACAAATTGATACTGTTGGCTAATGTCCCTGTACTTGCTGATCTTGTACTCCTCCCTGTGGTCAGCAGCTCCTCCCTGTCGCCCCACACTGTGATGGATATAGGTGTCAGCCAGTGTGGACACACAGGTATAGTCCCATGCTAAGAGCTTGCCATTCTTCCAAGGACAGATGGTGATCCCGTCGGGGTGGTTTGCTGGGTTGTGGGTATTGTTGGCTGCTAGTGATTGGGGTTCCCTCTTGGCAGGGCATCCAGCTGTAGCAAGGGTTCTCTTAATGATGTCGTTGACCTCACTGTGTCTTGCATGCCAGCCCTTGGTTTTGGAACAGTTAAGACCATGTAGACCGTATTGGTCTGCTTGCACTTTGCCGCAAATACACGTATATTCTGTGTGAATTGGGGCAGCAAGGTGCAGAGCCACTGCAATATGGAGGGTCTTAGGGTCGAGTCGCGTTCCCATTGCCAATATGGGAACTGTTTGGATGAAGTCCCCGGAGTGAGGTGCGCTCACAGCCTGGAGACGGGCAATTTCCCTATCTGATGTCGCAGTCCTGAGCATGTTGGCAAGCACCTTTTCAGCAATCGGGCCATCCCAGCTTGACTGTTTGTGAGCCAGTGCTGCACTAGGGTTTGGTGCTGGAGCAGCAAGAGTCTCCCATTCGGTGATGGCAATGGCATAGCTAAGGTCTTCTATTCCTGCTGAGTCACTGAGGGTATCGGGAAGAATTTGTCTTATCAACTCGTTTGATGCTATGGAAGAGGATAGGAAAGCTGGTAGAGCAATCTGGGAGGATCTGTGCACTCCTAGCCCTTCAAGCATGACCAGAAGTGAGGCTTGCAACCACTGTCCATCGTCAAGGGAAAGATTCAATACACTCTCTAGCATGGTCTTCAGGAGAGAGTCATATTCCTTGAGTTTTGGATTGCTGAAGGCTGGGGAGCATCTCAGAAAGTAGGTGAGTTTTAGGATTGACAGGCACCTATATATATATATATATATATACATACAGGAGGGCCCCGCTTTACGGCGTTTCGCTTTACGGCGTTCCGCTAATACAGACATTTCAAATTATGACCAAAACTCGCTATACGGCTCCCCCCACCTGTCTTTCTAATACGGTCACAGCGGCCCACCGAGTTTGTTTACATTCTCCCTGAGCACATCTCCTTATTATGTCTGGAAACTTTCCAAAATTTCAAGTGTTTTAAAGTTATTTTATATTTTATATGTATTGTACTTGATAATTAAACTTGTGTACACCTGTACCTAAATAAACTTACACACTGTGCTGGCATGTAGGTACACATTAAAATCACTAAGAGTCTCTCTACTCTTGATGTAATAATAATAATAATAATAATAATAATAATAATAATAATAATAATAATAATAATAATAATAAAAATAATAATAAATAGCAATAATAATAGTAATAATAATAATCTCTTGGGCGCATTAATGTCGCATATTACGTTAATATAGACATTTCCCTTAATCTATCTATGATATTTTTTTCAAAATTATATAAGAAACACATTATGTAACACACAAACATGATACATGCACACAAAGTATAAAAATTTATACAAATATATACGAGATGTTTACCAAACGGTTTGTAGAAGTGTCGGAAGAATTACGTTTTCTCTAGCCCGTCACCTGTTACTAGGGATAACTGTAGAAAAATATTCCTTTCGTATGCCTTCACTTTATAGCTATAATTCTGTACTAACTTGTACACAGTGTAAGAGTATTTGTTTCGTGATTTAATTATAATAATAATAAAAATATTATAAGGTAAAAGTTTCACAAACTCTTACAAATGTACATGAATGAACTAAAACTGGACACGTATTAATACCGTCTATTTCGCCTGACCGAGTGATCGTCCACAACCTGTTCAGTTTGTTTACGCTGTCTGAGCTCGGTGTATCATTAATTGTTGTATATTACGTTAATATACACATTTTCATTAATCCATCCATGATATTTTTTTCAAAATTATATAATAAACACGATACATAACATAAATACATAACAACATATGTGTAGAGAACCTAGGATAACCCAAAAAAGTCAGAGTGACTTACTTCCATTGCCTTCACTCAGAGCATCATTTCTTCTCAAAATGATGTTACATGAGAATGGGAGTGTTCTTCTTTATTTATTCTACCGTATCAATGTAGAGACAACCTGTACACAATGTAACTTGTACACAAACCAGACGTGTACACTTCGTTTGTTTAAAAACTTACGTTCGCCTGGTTTGTTTACATAACTCTGCGCCTGTCCTCTCTCATGTACTCATTCTTTCTCTCTCTCATTTATTTGTTTTATCTCATTTACTTACTCCTGACCCTACATTAAGACTACAAATATTTTAAGGTAAGTAATGAGTGAACTGTATATACATTTTATCGCTCTGGGATGCTTAAATATCATAGAATAGTATGTGTGGGTGGGGTGGCCTGGTATGGTAGCCTGGCTGACACCATACATACCACACTTGATTTCTTACAATAAATACTACTTGTCTCACCCTAGATTAAGACTATAAATATTTTAAGGTAAGTAATGAGTGCACTGTGTGTGTATTGTACTTTTTTATTGTTTTTTGATGCCTGGTTCTATTGCTAACATAATATATGTTAGTGTAAACTTGTTATCTAGTGTTTGTATGCATTTGTAAGTGGAAAAAAAGGGTGTTCCACTTTATGGTGGTTTCCGCTTTACGGCGGTAGCCTGGAACCTAACCCGCCGTATAAGTGGGGCCCTCCTGTATATACATACAGTGGACTCCCGGTTAATGATATTTCTTCATTCCAGAAGTATGTTCAGGTGCCAGTACTGACCGAATTTGTTCCCATAAGGAATATTGTGAAGTAGATTAGTCCATTTCAGACCCCCAAACATACACGTACAAACGCACTTACATAAATACACTTACATAATTGGTCGCATTGGGAGGTGATCGTTAAACGGGGGTCCACTGTATATATATATATACAGTGGACCCCCAACATTCGATGGCATCAACATTCGATAAATCCGACATTCGATGCATTTTAACGCAAAAATTTCGCCTCGACATTCGATGGAAAACCCGACATTCGATGCGATTTGTTTCGTTTCATACGAGACGTGTCCACGTGTAGCCTGAATTGCACAGTGTGTGCCAGTGTTTACAAGCCAGCCAGTGTGCGCGCATCTAAGGATACATTCGGTACATTCCATATTATCACTTTTTTTGGTGCTTGTTTCTGCAAAATAAGTAACCATGGGCCCCAAGAAAGCTTCTAGTGCCAAGCCTTCGAGAAAAAAGGTGCTAATGACTAATGAAATGAAGAAAGAGATAATTGCAAAGTAAGAAAGTGGAGTGCGTGTGTCAGAGCTGGCCAGGTTGTATAGTAAACCCCAATCAACCATCTCTACTATAGTGAGCAGGAAAACGGCAATCAAGGAAGCTGTTGTTGCAAAAGGTGCAATTTTGTTTTCAAAACAGAGATCGCTAATGTTAGAAGATGTTGAGAGACTGTTATTGGTGTGGATAAATGAAAAACAGATAGCAGGAGATAGCATCTCTCAAGCGATCATTTGTGAAAAGGCTAGGCAGTTGCATGATGATTTGGTAAAGAAATTGCCTGCAACTAGTGCTGATGTGAGTGACTTTAAGGCCAGCAAAGGTTGGTTTGAAAGATTTAAGAATTGTAGTGGCATACATAGTGTGATAAGGCATGGTGAGGCTGCCAGTTCGGACCACAAAGCAGCTGAAAAATATGTGCAGGAATTCAAGGAGTACATAGAGGCTGAAGGATTGAAACCTGAACAAGTGTTTAACTGTGATGAAACAGGCCTGTTTTGGAAGAAATTGCCAAGCAGTGTCTACATTACTCAGGAGGAAAAGGCACTCCCAGGACATAAGCCTATGAAAGACAGGCTTACTCTGTTAATGTGTGCCAATGCTAGTGGTGACTGCAAAGTGAAGCCTTATTGGTGTATCACTCTGAAACTCCCAGAGTGTTCAGGCAAATGAATGTCCTCAAGGTAATTTGTGTGTGCTGTGGAGGCAACAGTAAGGCAAGGGTCACTAGGGGACTTTGTCATGACTGGTTTACACATTGCATTTGCCCCCACTGTGAAAAAATTACCTAATGAAAGAAATTAGGACCTTAAGTGCCTCTGGTATTAGACTATGCCCCTGGTCAATCCTTAGGACATGGCCAGAGCGATTTCTGGGACATGAGCTACATTAGGTCATGTTTTTGCCTCCTAATACTCCTACTCCTGCCAAAAATAAAAGCCCATGGATCCAGCAGGTCATATTCCAACTTCAAGAAAAATGTACACAAATGCTATGGTTTCAAAGTGCCTTTGTAGTCCACAGAACTCAACTGACTCTAAAAGAGTTTTTGGAAGGAACTTTAATACCTCAGTTGCGTATATAACCTTATAGGTAAGGCTGGAGGAAGTGACTAGAGGACTTGACTCTGCTTGGAAAACTGTGGCCAGAATGTGTAGGACAAAAGGGGATTTTGAGGGTTGAGGCTATCCTGAGAATCCTATGCCAGTTGAGGAATCCATTGTGGCTTAGGAAATTCCTTGGGGGTTTGGAGGTTAGTGGGAGAGGATGTGGAAGAGTTGGTGCAGGAGGAACAATGAATGAACTAACCACTGGATGAGCTGCTACTAGATCATCTCAACAGCAAGAGGCCCAGACCTGAGGAAACTGCACAGAGGCGGGGATGAGAGGAAATTGAGAGCTGCCTACTTCAAAGAGTACGGAAATGTGTGCAAAGTGGCTTGGAAGTGCTGAACCTTTTTTGATGAAAATTTTTTTTTCACCCTGGACACAGCTACTGCCAAGCCGTGTTGGTCAACCTGTACATGATAATGTTGTGAACCACTTTAGGAAAGTCATAAAGGAACGGCGGTACAGGCCTTACGGACGAGATATGTTGATGTGACGAAGTCCAGTGACTCTCAAGCTGGTCTAGTGGCATTAAAAGAAGAAGGGAAGTAACCCCGGTAAAGGACTTGCTACCTCAAGTCTAATGGACGGGGATTCCCCTTCTCAAACAGTAACAACCTGACACTCTTCCCTCCTCCAACCATCAATCAACACGATCTCACTAAAGGTTGTGTCAATTATTCTATGTTATTACTGTATTGTTTATTGCTGCTTTCTATGTAATTATTTTATGCATTAAACTTATATTTCATGTGGTAAAATTTTGTTTTTTCTACTTTTTGTATCTTGCACGGATTAATTTGATTTCCATTATTTCATATGGGGAAATTTAATTCGACTTTCGATAGGCTCTTCAGGAACAGAATTTCGTATCGAATGTCGAGGGTCCACTGTATAATATACAGGTCCGCCATCACAAATCCCAGCAATCAGTTTATTCGTTCCTTCAGTTATCGGCACTAATTTTGGCGAGCATAATTTCAAATTTCCAGGGGTCGCACACCAACCTGTGGTATGTTAGGTTGCACTACATGCTGCTAAGTCATTCCAAATTTCTTTTTCTCATTTACTGGTTTAACTGATCTTACTTATTTGCCTAGCCATGGTTTCCAAGAAAAAAGAAATGCTTCTCATTATGTAAAGGCACCCTACACAGTAATTATCCATTTAAGATAAGGCGGTTTGGAAACCACTGTCGGTGCCATGCGCTCGTCTCATGAAGGGAAGGGGAATTGCTTTGTTATTACGCTAATATCAACACTAAGTTATCTGCCTATCACGATTGATCTAATATGACATAAGAAACAATATAAATAACATTAAAACATTGTTACATATCCAGAAGGAATAATATTTGGCATAACACCGAGCAGCGGTTCGTGAAGTAATGAAGAGGATTTGTATAAAAATACCATTCCTTTCCCGGTCTTGGGGGCTTCTATTAGAGGGAAAAGGAAAGTGTAGCACAGGGCTAACTGTGTATCCACTCATACTGCACCATAAACCTGAAACAAAAAAGTTATTTTCTCTCTTTAGATTTATTCACACATAGCAGCATATGTGCTTATTTTAGTACTGGCATGGGTTTTTAGCCATATATGATTTTTGGTACATATTCGATTCCCCAGCCCAGAGTAGAAACATTAGGCATGTTTCTTACACGTTGTCTATGTTTATCCATCATTAAATGGGTACCTGTGTGTTTGTTGACTAGTGTGGGGTGTTATCTGGGAACACTGACCTAATTTTCTTGTGAAATACTTGATAACAAGCGGCTTTCTTTACAGCAGGTATGTCACTTCTGTCAGCTCAGGCTGTATACCTTGTACATTACGTGTAGTAAATTCAGTATTAGTGTTATTATTACTATTATTATTATTATTATTATTATTATTATTATTATTATTATTATTATATTATTTTCTCTGTTGTTTGTTGGGTTATCTTATTTCAAATTGGGCAATGTACGATGGCAAGATACTTCTTCACGTACGCACCAAAAATTAAAGAAATCAGACCATAAATAGCGGAAGTTCACTTCTCGCCCATTAGCGGCGCTGCGGTATAGTTTTGTATGGTTGTTTATGGTTATTTTCTCATTTTTTTGGTCTCATTGATTGATATGAAAGATATATTACAAAAATAGATATGGATTTTGTGCTTTCTTGACGATAAAGTACCTTGAGAAATTGGCTACAGTAGCAAAAATGTTCTATTCTTTAAGCGAAGCTCAAGAGTAACAAACGATGTCCACCGGCCAATAACCTGTCCAGCCTGACAGTCTAAATTTCCGGTACGGATGTCAAGAATGGCATGGACATTATTTATACAATTATTACAATAATGCCGCAGGTTCTGATAACAGTAAATCTTCTATTTTTTTGTGAATAAATATGCCAATAAAAAGCAGAAGAATACAAGAGGGGCCTGTGCCGTGACTAATGAACAGAGAAATGTTCATTTTAGTGCCAGGAAATTCTGCATTTGTTTATTCCAGATCCTATTTTGCACCAGGAATTGTTGAATTTGTGTTATAAAATCGGCCAAATTGCCTATTTCTGACCACTTTATTGGGAACGTTGAAATAAGTGATGGGCGTTTCATGTTCTCAGTTGACAGACTAGAAGTAAATAAGTTTATTTCAGGTATACACAAATACAGTTACATAGATATCATAATAGCGAGCTTATGTATAGCGAACCTAGGATAAACCCAGAACAGTCAGACAAGTGATCAGTTCAGAACCTGGTTGGCTTGCCTATATGATTTTTGGTAAAATTTTTTTTTTTTCAGTTGTTTTTGCGGCTTCTCATTAGAAAACTTGGGCAATGTATGATGGAAAGATGCTTCTTAACATACAACAAAAATAAAAAAGAATACGATTATAAATAAGGGGATAAGTTCTCGCATTAGCCGCCTCTTTGCAGTATATTTTCATTATGGTTTTTTTTTTATGGTTGTATTCTTTTTTCTGGACTCATTTGATAGAATGGAAGATATATTACGAAACAGACATGATTTTGATTGCCTATTCATGACGAAAAAGTACTTGAAATTGAGCTCAAATGGAGCGGAAATGTTCGATTTTTGCCAATGTTCAATGAACTGTGTAAGTCAAGTTAGTTAATTTTATTAAGTGTATTCTAACCTAACCACTCTATAATCTGGCAAACTCAGTAATCTGGCACACTACAGGTCCCAATGATGCCGGATTTGTGACGGAGGACCTGTATATATACACAGTGGACCCTCGAGTTTCAGCAGCCTTGACTTTTGTGAAATTCGACTTTCGGTGAGTTTTTTTTGGCAAAATTTGGCCTCAAGTTTTGTGATTAGACTCGTGTTTCGGCGACCGTCCGGTACCCATCTGTCCATCACTGCGCACAACAAGCCAGTCTCCCATGCCATTCACACTCAGTGTGCCATTGTTTACCAACACATGACCATCATCCCGTGGGTTCATACATTTCATAATAATCCATTGTTTTTTGTGCTTGCAACTGCTAAAATAAGTCTTAATGGACCCAAGGAAAGCTAGTGAAGCCCTTGGTAAATAAAGTGAGGAACACGATCCAGAGGGATTTTGAAGGGTTTGAGGCAGACCCTGTCCCCTGCCGACCCTCTGCCTGTTGTGGAAGGTGTTGTGCATTTGGCAAGTCCATGGGGTGGAGGTGAGTGACGGGGATGTGGAAGAGTTGTGTGGAGGACCACAGGAAAGAGAGCTAACCACTGACAAACTGCAAGAGCTTCAACTGGAACAGCATCAGACCACAGCCGAGGAACTTGCTTCAGAGGAGGAGGAAGAAGGAGTGGATGAGGTGCCTTCTTCAAAGATTAAGAAGATTTGTGCCAAGTGGAATGAGTTGCAAAGTTTTGTTGAAAAGTATAATCACCCTGACCAAGCTGAAACAAGCCATATCTGCAACATGTACAATGACAGTGTTGTGTCCCACTTCAGGAAAATCTTAAAAGAAACGCCAGAAAAGACCTGTCTGGACAGATATTTTGTGCGACAGGGGTCCAGTGACTCTCAAGTTGTTTCCAGTGGCATTAAAAAAAGAAGGGAAGTAACCCCATATAAGGACTTGCTACCTAAAGTCCTAATGGAAGGAGATTCTCCTTCCAAACAATAGTGTACACCTTCCTCCTATCCCCTCCTCCTGTCTTCCATCCACCCAGAAGTCTTCAGTAAAGGTAAGTGTAATGTTATTATTATTTTTCGTATGCATGTACTTGATTTCTCATTGATTTCAGTATATAAATCTTTATTTAATTTGAAAAAAATATTTTATTTTAATATTTTTGGGTGCCTGGAACGGATTAATTTTATTTCCATTATTTCTTATGAGGAAAATGGTTTCGAGATTAGTGAATTTCGACTTTCGGCAGGCTCTCTGGAACGGATTAATCACGAAACTTGGGGGTCCACTGTGTGTGTGTATATATATATATATTATATATATATATATATATATATATATATATATTTATATATATATATATATATATATATAATATATATATATATAATTATATATATATATATATATATATATAATATATATATTATATATATATATATAATATATATTATATATTATATATATATAATATATATATATATTAAATATATATAAATATATTATTATATTATCACACTGGCCGATTCCCACCAAGCAGGGTGGCCCAAAAAAGAAAAACTTTCACCATCATTCACTCCATCACTGTCTTGCCAGAAGGTTGCTTTACCTACAGTTTTAAACTGCAACATAACACCTGTGGCATGCAAAGGTACGTAACCTTATTCTGGCACATGTACACACCCTCATTTACAGGCTATCTCCCCCAACCAGCAAACCAGGTTGCTAAGAGTTGATGATGGGGCCCCGTCGTTCTACTAGTGACCAGGTTCTAGCCAATAAGAAGATGGTTTTGGCAATCGCAGAGGTTATGTGGTACCGCTCTCCTGTCTGCCCTTGTCATTCCCATTCTAGATCTGGTTGAAGCACGTCTGCTATCTTGTGGCTTCTATTTCTGCTTTGCTTACCGTGGAGTGCACTATACTTATCACTGTACATAGTGTACATATTGCTGTTCTAAACTGGTGAAGGATAATATAAGTCTGAACTTTTTCTACTGTGTTTATTTGCTCCCATTACACCCGGGATAACAGGCCATTTGGAATCCTGGGTTGTAATATGGGTAGCCTGTCCGAGAGCTGGAGCTGGACTTAGAGAAACGGTTGAGTTTAGGGTGAAGCTCGTAGCAGGAACATTGTGCAGCTTGCTGTCTGGCATTGCTTTACAAATTTTGCGTGTCAGTTGCTTTTTGATCAGCCTTTCTATTGTGTGATCGTTCAACAGCTCGCTACAGCTTGTTCGTGTGGCTCGCTTCGCTACGGTCAATCTTCTAGAACAGGTAGCTGTCTGGCATTGCTTTACCAAATTTTGC
>NW_026464402.1:0-14428 GCF_026875155.1 Cherax quadricarinatus
AGTAAAACACCCCTGACCACAGGCACACTTGTAAAAACATGCCGAGTGCAGAATAAGGTCCAAATCTTAAAATATTACCACTGAAGATTTGAAGCGAATAGAATTGGTATTCACCGTCCACACCTTCGCCACTCTGAGACCTGTCTCCTTGTTTTGGGTTTCTCCCCTTTGAAACATTGCACAGCCCTGATGACGCACGAGAATTGTGTAAGTACTTAAGTAAAATTTTCCCACCCCCTGGCTTGCTGCATGCATATTATATATATAATATATAAAAATTATAAAATATATTTTTATATAATATATATATATATATAATATATATATATTATATTATATTATTTATATATATATATATAATATATATATATATTATAATTTATATATATATATGTAGAACTGGTCAATTAAAAGAACTATTTAAAATTAAGTCCTTTCAAAATTTTTCTCTTATACGTTTGAAGAATATTTTTTTTCATTAATGTTAAGTAAAAAATTTTAAATTTTTGCTTAAAAGATTTTAAAAACTTACCTAACCTTATTATAACAAGAACAATTTATTTTAGCCTAACCCAACTAAATATATTTTAGATTTGTTTACAGTAATTTAATACTAAACAAACACAGTGAAATATATTATTTTCGTTTGGTTCAGAATGATTTTGGCGAAATTATTGCATACACAAATTTTCGCTTGTCCTATATGGCAAGATGAGCGTTGCTATTTAAGCCAAGATCGCAAGTTCTGCCTATTTGGCACGACATATATATATATCTTACAACTGCAATACCTACCTATATTCTAATGAATAGTTTAGGACGCGACGAAATCAAGGAACACCGCCTGCCAACCCTACTATCACCAGGGTAACTCTCACCTCTGTAATCACTCGGCTACTTTCGCCACGACTTCAAACTAATATTAAGGGTAACGGCGGTTTTATGCTCTCGTAATTGACATAAATCCTACTCTAAAGTACGAATCTGAAATGTTTTCGTCATTCATCTTCCAGGAAATTTATAAAATACAGGTATAACTTTCACATCAGAAAACACATTAACTGAATATATAAACAGAAATTAAGAAGGAAAATCTATGATATAAAATGTTTCAAAAACATACTGGTAGTTGCTGTTAACTGTCTGAGTGTTGGGGCCTCGCAACATTATGCTGGCATAACACTGAAGGCAACGAGTACTGTTGTCAACCACTAAGTGACACACTGCACCTAGGAATAGTCACACACATCCACGACCTCAATGAAAAACAAATCAATGCAAAAAGAAACCCTTTGTAATTTCCTTTATCATTTCCCAAAAGATACTTTTTCCTTTCTTGGTGGGGGACTCAGCCCTTTTAAAACAAAAAATTTCTTTCAAAAATTAACATCAAAAAAAATGTGAGAAATGCTCAAAAAACATTAATTGCACGGGTCTTTTATATTAACCTGAAAATAGGGCCAACGTAACCGATCAACATTAGTACAAATTTTGCGAAAAAAGAAAGGGAAATTGGCCCGAAATTAACAATTATGAAAGGGACAAAGGCACAGATTCCTTCTCCCAAAGACAATTAACTTGAACAAAAACACATAAAAACCAAATAACTCAATGAAAACTTCTTTGACTCGACTCACTACTGGAGCACTTCATTTTTAAGGAGAAAATTCGCCTACACTTTTTGCCAGTCAAAACTGTTACTTTTAAAGAAGAAAAGTCAAATATTTTGACAGGAAAAATCTTAAACAAAGACGGCCGGCAAAGATCGTCATACTATTTTTGGGGTTGATTTCGTTTCTGTTGAACTCGGAAACCATTATCTCCCTCTTTTTACTTTTATTTTAACCATTTAGATATGCAAAATAGCCTAATTTTTTTTTTTATAGAGGAAAAAAAAACCTAACTAAGCTTAACATACCGTAACCCAAGAAATTTTTGCCACAAATTTTTTGGGCCGAAAAATCCCAAAGAAGTTAAGAGGAAGGATTACCCGGGGCGGATAATATATCATACAGGGGCTGGAAATTTAAAACAGAACTGGGGTTAGGAAAACCGCTGTCACCCCGGGCAAGGGCATTATTGAAAAAAAAAATTTGCAAAAAACAAATTCACACTTTTTTCCCCCTATTTCCCCCCAATTTCTTTTTTTACCCTGAGATATGAAAGAAGTTTCTAAACAGTTTTTTGACGCAAAATTATTAACAGACAGAAAGAGAAAAGAAAGAGACGAGACAGAGGGAGGGGGAAGGAGGGAGGGGGAAAGAGGGGAGGGAGAGGGAGAGGGAGAGAGGGAAAAGAGGGAAGAGAAGAGAAGAGGAGAGAAGAGAGAAAAGAGAGAGAGAGAGAGGGGGGAAGAGAAGAGAGAGAGAGAGAGAAGAGAGAGAAAAGAGAGAGAGAGAGAAAAGAGAGAGAAGGGGAGAGAGAGAGAGAAGAGAGAGAAGAGAGAGAGAGAGAGAGAAGAGAGAGAGAGAGAGAGAGAAGAGAGAAAAAGAGAAAAAAAGAGAGTCAGCAACCCGACAGCCCAAACAGACAGATATATAGCAAAACAACAACTGACAGAGACAGAAGAAGGCTAAAAAGCATAATGATGGTAATGCATTGTTACAGTTTTAAAGGGGAAAGTGTTGGAAACACAGGGAAAAGAAGAAAATTTTTCCCCAAAGGGGAAAAAATTTTAATTCCAAACTATGATAAAACCGCAAAATAACTCTGCAAGGAAGGTAACCCCAAAAATACAGCAAAAGGCTTCTCGAAACCCTGCTTGACAGCAGAGGCGGGGTTGATCTACCCCGTTTCCAACATTTTTATACACTCTACTTTCTTCGACTGCCCCCCGCCCCCAATCTATTTATGATTTTTTTTGACAGAATAGAGAACAAAGAAGACCTCTATCCCCTCCCCCGGGACCCCCTTGATACATTGTCTTTTAAGTAAAGCTTCCAACACGGGAAAAAATCCCCTGGCCTCAGCCCAGAGCCACGGGGGCATGACTCCCAAAACAATCCCAGGAAAAAATTCCAGGTCATACTTTTAAATAACAACCAATTTTCCCTCAAAGTACCACATTTTGGCCCCAAACTTCAAGGACAGCAAAAATTTTCCCCTTCTGTACTCATTTTTCCCTTCTCAAGACATCACTTAAATTCTGAAAATATTCATTCCTAGAGAAAACTCGAGACGGGCAAAAGTTCTTTACAGCATAAAAGCACCCGATAAAAATAAAATCATTTTGCCCCAAAGGGAAATCGCTGACCCCACAGATGGCCCCAAAACCTTAAACCTAACCATACCAGGGGCGGGGATTGAACTCGGGGCGAGTAAAGCCCGTAAAACTTCAGCCCACGCGAAAGCCACGGGACCGCTGGCTACAAAAATTCACCCAAATTTAAAGGAAAATTTTTTATACACCATGGGCCCAGGGGTCCCACTGTGACCAAAAATGAAAATTTTTTACAGATGAACCCCCCCGCCAGCGGGGCCGTGACGACTCTATTCCCTGGGCCCCCTTTAAAAAACCCTCATGTGTTCACGACAACTAACTGCATGATAACCCCTTTGGTGGTTCACAATTACACTAACCACCCAGGGGAAACAAAAAACCCAGAAAAAACAAATTTTAATCTTAAAATAATAAATCCTAACTATCAAAAGTTTCCCTATGATACCCCAAAATTTAAAAATTTTGAAAATGGGGCCAAAAAAAAAAGCATTCACAATCTAAACCACAAAAAAATGATTTTATCACTTTTTAACCATAATCTTTTAAGGATTTAATTTAAAAAATTAATCTAAGTTTTCCCCCAAAAATCCACCATGCTAGGTGTCCTATTTGGCCCCCCCTGTATAATTAATATTTTTTATAACATGTAAACCACACAATACCCAAAACCTGAAAAACCCCCCCTTGTAACCCTTATAGAGAATAAACTTTAACTGAATTGAATTGAAGTTTTAAACGACACGATTGCAAAAAAACCCAAAACCCCACGGGGGGAAATTTTAAACTCATGGCGAGTGGGGCCCGAAAAACTCCAGGAAAAGCGGTCACAATGGCGCCTTTTCCCTAACCTCTCGGGGTTTTATATAAATAACCATTGGAAAGAATCTTACTTTTAAACTACCTGGCCCAGTGGCTTTTCGGGGGTGGCCCGGAGTTTTTTTGGCACCCCGCCCCGAGTTCCCAAAAACCCCCCATGTATAGTTTAAATTTTCAATTAATCGTGTCCCTTTTTCGATTTCCCTGAGTCATGAAACTTCATCCTGTTTCCAGTTGAATATTTCATAGAATAAAAGGCTTTTTAAACACTGAATAACAGCCCGCCCTTTGCTTGTAAATAAAGGCAAGGAGGGTGGAAAAAGAACGAGAGAGAGTAGAGATGCAAGAGAGAGAGAGAGGATATAAAGGGGAAAAGAGAAAAAAAACTATCTTTTTAAATTTGCTGGGAAAAGAATTCCAGCTCACGAGTCACCTATTAACTCCGACCAAAAACACATACGCCTTGCAAAAAATTTTCTTCGAGACTCTTGTTTGGTGCACACTTCATCCTCTCTACATGTTTTTTTCATTTTCCCTTTTTTCCCCCTTTAATCTGAAGAAATGTTTTCCCAAAATTCAGGAAACCTATCCATTGTTGTTTCCCGCACAGCCTCTTCTTGCTTTCAAAGCAAGTCTACTTTGTTAGGGAAAAAAAGGGCACACGGGGACTAATGTGACATTTTTTTCCGGCAAAAGTTTCAAGGGCCCCCGGGGCTTTTCCCAAAACCCTTCAAAAAAATACAGGACCCCCATGATATGAAGGTAAAGCAGAGCATAAACACTGTAGTAACCGACTGGCCCATGCTGAGGGGGTGGAAAATTAAATAGTAAATAGTATTTGTTAGATTTGTAGTAGTAGTAGTAGTAGTAGTAAAAAAATAAAATAGTAGTAGTATTTGGGAAACAGCAGTAAATAATAGCAAATTTTGGGGAAATAAAAACAGCGGGAGTATTTGAATTGGTGGGGGCTTTCCTGCATACATATGCAATTTTCAATTGTCGTTTCTTCACGGATTGTTGCATCCCCTGAGAAAGCGTTTCTTGGCTTCCCCGCTGTTTAAAAACCCACAATACTTTTTTCACAGCCTCCGCAAAAATTTTGTGTAAACATTTGTATTGGGTTTCAAAATTCTTTCCCCTTTTTCTCCTAAAACAAATACTACTACCCACCACCAAAAACATGTTTTTGGGCCTCTCAAGTTACCTTCCCCATTCCTTTTGTGTCCTTGTATCATGGCATTACTTTGACAAAGCTCCTAGAAGAGAAAATTTCAGGCCCTAAAATGTTTTTATTAAAATTTTACCTGTAACCTTAAACCCAACAAAGCGGAAATTCTTTTCAATATTTTTACAGTCCTATTCCCATTTCTCTGATTATTTTGCATTTTGGGGAAATTAAATTTTCCCTTTTTTCTTCAAATTTTTTATTTGCAAATTTTTTTCAAAATAGCAAACCCTCTAATTTTTCCCAGAAATATAAAATTTTGATCGAGTCTGTTTAAAGTTCCTAAAGCTATTCTTATGTTTTTCATATTTGTCGTGCTCATTTTATTCTATTTATATATGCATGAGGAAGGGAAAGGGCGGGAAACACAAAAACAAAAGCGAGGTAAAGTAAGGAGCTCAAAATAAATTGGGAAAAAGGTGTTCACAGAGGGGAAAAGAAGGGGTGCCAGAAAGGCGGGGAGGTTGGTTTTCAAACCCAAAAGGGTTTGGAAAACAAATTGTACAAACCCAAGAAGAGAGAGGGAAACCCGAGGGCCCCTTTGTGTTTCCCACTAACAACAATTTTCAAACACAATCGAAAAAGGGCAAAGACCCAGTGGTATGGAAGAGAGAAAAAAAAGTCCCAAATTTTTTAAAAAAAAAGCCCGACAAAGAGGCCCTTAAAAACAGACCATTTTCGCTAACTGTATTGTATGCAAAGTCAAGGAGAAGATTAAACAGAAGAGTGGTGGGGCACCAGAAGGGAAAGAGTTTAGCAATGACAGCCAGCAAAGGTTTTAGGGACGGGAAATCCCGTGTCACAAAAACCCACTGGAGTTTTTATGACAGGGGACATCCCGGTTTAAAACAAGAGAGAAAGGGAAAAGGGGGGAGACGCCCTTTTTTTGGACTATCGAAGGCTTTTTTACAGAGTTTTAACAAAAAAGGGTTTTGCAAAAGTGGAGGGCCGGCAGGGATAAAAAGGGAAGGGGGGACTGCAATGGATCAGGGAAAAGCCTATCAGAAAAACAAAACGAGTTTTTGGTACATGGCTAGGTGTCCCGAGGGGCAAACGGGACGATAGGGTTCCACAGGGGTCGCCCTAAGGGGGAGGTTTCTGTTTGGGTATTTGTGAACACATGGTGGAAGGAATAGAATCCGAAGTGTCCTTGTTTGGGAAATATGGAAGTTGATGAAATAATTTAATCGGATGAGGACCAGGCAAAAATTTCAAAGGGAAACTGGACCCAAAGGGTGCAGGCCTGGTCCCAAAACCAAAGGGAAATCATGGAGATTTGGGGAAGGGAAAGGAAGACCTCAAACGGATTTTAGGGGGCCAGAACTACAAAACCCCACTCTAAAAAAGGATCTTGGGGGGAAATATAAAACCCCAACCAAACTCCCGAGGGAAGCATCAACCAAATAACTCTGCAGCATGCGGGCACCTAGCAAACCTAAGAAAAGCATTCCGACAAAACAAAAAAAGAAATCGTTTTTGAACCCGTATATCGGTACATTAGGCCTATAAATGGATATAAGCACCATTTGGAGCCCCCCACCTACCCAACACAAAAGGAAACTAGAAAAGTGCAAAGGGTTTTCAACAAGAAACTCCAGGACTTTTGGGGCATAACCTAGGGTTTAAAGGAAAACGACCTGACGACACTTGGGGGACATAGAGATAGGGGGGGAAAGATAACGACATATAAAAAACTGAGAGGAATCGACAAGGTGGACAGAGACAGGATGTTCCAGAGATGGGACACAGCATCAGGGGGGTCACAGGTGGAAGCTGAGGACTCAGATGAATCACAGGTATGTTAGGAAGTATTTCTTCAGTCATAGAGTTGTCAGGAAATTGAATAGTATGGGAAGTGATGTAGTGGAGGCAGGATCCAAGCATAGCTTTAAGAAGTGGTATGATAAAGCTCATGGAGCAGGAAAAGGACCTAGTAGCGACCAGTGAAGAGGCGGGGCCAGGAGCTGTGAATGGACCCCTGCAATTATTATAGGGGGATAAGTCTGTTGAGTGTACCTGGTAAAGTGTTATGGTAGAGTTATAATTGAAAGAATTAAGAGTAAGACGGAGAATAGGATAGCAGATGAACAAGGAGGCTTTAGGAAAGGTAGGGGGTGTGTGGACCAGGTGTTTACAGTGAAACATATAAGTGAACAGTATTTAGATAAGGCTAAAGAGGTCTTTGTGGCATTTATGGATTTGGAAAAGGCGTATGACAGGGTGGATAGGGGGGCAATGTGGCAGATGTTGCAAGTGTATGGTGTAGGAGGTAGGTTACTGAAAGCAGTGAAGAGTTTTTACGAGGATAGTGAGGCTCAAGTTAGAGTATGTAGGAAAGAGGGAAAATTTTTCCCAGTAAAAGTAGGGCCTTAGACAAGGATGTGTGATGTCACCGTGGTTGTTTAATATATTTATAGATGGGGTTGTAAGAGAAGTAAATGCGAGGGTCTTGGCAAGAGGCGTGGAGTTAAAAGATAAAGAATCACACACAAAGTGGGAGTTGTCACAGCTGCTCTTTTGCTGATGACACTGTGCTCTTGGGAGATTCTGAAGAGAAGTTGCAGAGATTGGTGGATGAATTTGGTAGGGTGTGCAAAAGAAGAAAATTAAAGGTGAATACAGGAAAAAAGTAAGGTTATGAGGATAACAAAAAGATTAGGTGATGAAAGATTGAATATCAGATTGGAGGGAGAGAGTATGGAGGAGGTGAACGTATTCAGATATTTGGGAGTGGACGTGTCAGCGGATGGGTCTATGAAAGATGAGGTGAATCATAGAATTGATGAGGGAAAAAGAGTGAGTGGTGCACTTAGGAGTCTGTGGAGACAAAGAACTTTGTCCTTGGAGGCAAAGAGGGGAATGTATGAGAGTTAGTTTTTACCAACGCTCTATATGGGTGTGAAGCGTGGGTGATGAATGTTGCAGCGAGGAGAGGCTGGAGGCAGTGGAGATGTCATGTCTGAGGGCAATGTGTGGTGTGAATATAATGCAGAGAATTCGTAGTTTGGAAGTTAGGAGGAGGTGCGGGATTACCAAAACTGTTGTCCAGAGGGCTGAGGAAGGGTTGTTGAGGTGGTTCGGACATGTAGAGAGAATGGAGCGAAACAGAATGACTTCAAGAGTGTATCAGTCTGTAGTGGAAGGAAGGCGGGGTAGGGGTCGGCCAGGAAGGGTTGGAGGGAGGGGGTAAAGGAGGTTTTGTGGTGCGAGGGGCTTGGACTTCCAGCAGGCATGCGTGAGCGTGTTTGATAGGAGTGAATGGAGACAAATGGTTTTTAATACTTGACGTGCTGTTGGAGTGTGAGCAAAGTAACATTTATGAAGGGATTCAGGGAAACCGGCAGGCCGGACTTGAGTCCTGGAGATGGGAAGTACAGTGCCTGCACTCTGAAGGAGGGGTGTTAATGTTGCAGTTTAAAACTGTAGTGTAAAGCACCCTTCTGGCAAGACAGTGATGGAGTGAATGATGGTGAAAGTTTTTCTTTTTCGGGCCACCTGCCTTGGTGGAATCGGCCGGTGTGATAATAAAAAAATAATAAAAATATATATAATATATATATATATT
Source organism: Cherax quadricarinatus (assembly GCF_026875155.1). NCBI lineage: Eukaryota > Metazoa > Arthropoda > Malacostraca > Decapoda > Parastacidae > Cherax > Cherax quadricarinatus. Next base: position 8,827 of record NW_026464402.1, read on the forward strand.
ATATATATATATATATATATATATATATTATATATATATATTATACACACACACACACACACACACACACACACACACACACACACACACACACATACACACACACATACACACACATACACACACACACACACACATACACACACACATACACACACACACACACACACACACACATACACACATACACACATACACACACATCAGGGACAGCGAGCAGGCTAGTCACGCCGTCGGTGCTCCGGGGATTTAAGTGTTTTTGAGGGCTAGAAGTGTTCTGCAAGGGTTGCTAAGTGTGTCAGGGTAGTCAACAATCCTAGAAGTGTTTTTTTTTAATTGCCTGAGCCACACAAGTGTGGGGAGAGCCACAATTTTGAAAGTGATCTGGAAAATAAAAGCGTTGTGGCGCAGGCTAGTGTGAAGGCGGCGTTGCCAAGTGTCACCCAAGATTTTAATAAAGTGAAACAATAGTGTGACCAGTGAAAGAAATACAGTGAATAGGGTACATTATTAACGAGAAGAAATTGAGGTGGATCTAGCCAGGACGTACATCGAGCTGGATCTACCCAGGACGTCACATCGACCTGGACAATCTACACTGCTACAGCTGCAATACAAGTACTGTATCACTATGAGTGGTTGTTTGGGTGTGGGGTCCAGGTTCCAATTTAACCGCAAAGCTGAATGTGAATGGTCTAACTCTCATAGCACGATAAAGAATAGGCACTCAAGTATTCAATAAGGTTTAGCAAATGGTAATCCATTGAACAAGGCGATTAAGTCACTATAAGCAGGCGATATAGGCAACACTGCAAGGGAGTCAGGTCACATAGGTTGTGGACACAAGGACAACTGAGAATCTACATTACACTCCAAGCACAAGCCACCTACTTTTCAGCCCACACAATAATTCCACACATAATTCGACACATAATTACACACACACACACACACACACACACACACACACACACACACACACACACACACACACACACACACACACACACACACACACACACACACATACACACACACACACCCACATACACACCCCCCCCACACACACACACACACACATACACACACCCACATACACACACACACACACACACACACACAACACACACACACACACACACACACACACACACACACACACACACACACGCACACACACACTGTAAGTGCGGTAAATCCCAGGAGGTTGGTCAGGTCACAAGAAGGTGTGGGCAGCCAAGGACCACTGAGACTTACCTTAAAGCACAAGCCACCTACCTTTCAGTACATAATAAACCCACACATAATTCCACACACAATTACACACAAAATTACACACACACACACACACACACACACACACACACACACACACATATCCAGACACACACACACTCCCCCCTCACCACCGACATCTCACTACTTCCCCTGATCCATCACCTCCCCCATTCACCCCAAACCCTCCCCACCCCTCCCCACTCAGCTCCCAAATAGCCACAGTTCCTCCACTACTTCCCCCCCCCCACACTCTGACACACACACTACTAACCTAACATACAGAACTACATAGGTTTCCCACTCTGAGGCAATCAGGATAAAACAAAAATGGGTTGCCAGAGAGCAACAAGAAAAACCAAGGGACAGGAGGAGGAAAATGCAAAGGAAGATTGGGCAGCAGAGCTCATAAAAAGGGATCATGAATGGGAAAAGAAACTAGAAGAACTTAGCATGAGAATGGAAGAGAGGATAGATATGGAAAGCAGGAAGTGGGAGGTGCATGTCAAAACAGCAGAAGCTAGGATACAGAGTTTAGAAGAGGAACTGAAAAATCTGAAACAGCATAAAGAACTAAAGAACATTTTGGGATTGACATCAGAGACTGCTACCTCAGCCACAAATAAGGGGACTGTAGGGAAAGAAGGGGCACAACTGCATGGGATAGCTCTATCAGAGGAGACTGTAGCAAATGAAAGAGCTAAGCTTTATGTGGAGGCCCTAACAGACAACAACAGAGCCCAAGGAAAGCCGAGAGGGAAAATGACAGGCCACTGAGCCCAAGTACATTAGCCAGTGAAACTGATGAAAGGAAAGCTGCAGTGGAGGAAACCAAATTAAATGAGGGATACACAGGGATATGCAGTGGGAGAATGAAAGGGTGAGGTCAGTCTTTGTGTATGGGCTCCAGGAAGTCGAAGGGGAAACATATGAAGCAAGAAAACAAGGGGAAAAAAAAGCAATTGAAAGCATCATGAAGCAATAGGAGAAGACGATATGACCCAGCTGGAAAAATTTTCGGAGAATAGGGGGGTTTGTAAAAAAAAGAACCCGGCCAGTGAGAGTGACCTTCAAGGCAGAAGCAACTCGGACCAGGATACTGCAGGGAGAAAGCACGATTAAGGGACATGACGGCATACAGGAGGGTGTATCTCGACCGCGACAGAACACAAGAAGAAAGGAAGAAACTGAGAGAGATGGTACAAAGGCGAAAGGAGGAAAGAGAGGGATGGAGAAGACAGACAGGAGATCCCAGACCCAGGAAGAAGATCTAATACAGCCTCCCTCACAACTTTCTATAGAAGCCTCCAACCAGGTCAACCCCAGTGCAACCAAACACTCTAAATCAAAACACCCATGCCACATCCAATGCCCCCACCCACTACATTACAAACTTCACCCCCACAGCAACAACCCATAGTTCCTTACCAGGTCTCCCACTCCCCAACCCCAATATACTTCCCAGACTACAGTCTCAGAAAAGAAGTTGAAGGTGTGGTATACAAATGCAGATGGAATAACAAACAAGTATGAGGAGTGGCACGAAAGAATCAAAGAGACATCCCCAGACATAATAGCACTCACAGAAACAAAACTCACCAGAATAATAACAGATTCAATCTTTCCATCCGGATATCAAATCTTCAGGAAAGACAGAGGGAGGAGAGGGGGAGGAGGAGTTGCACTGCTCATTAAAAACCAGTGGGGTTTTGAGAAAATGGAAGGAATGGATGGCATGGGCGAAAGGGACTACTTAGTAGGAACAATCCAGTCTGAGGGACATAAGGTGATAATTGCAGTAATGTACAACCCACCACAGAACTGCAGGAGGCCAAGAGAAGAATACGATGAGAGCAACAGAGCAATGATCAACACACTAGCCGAGGTGGCCAGGAGAGCACACATGGGGGGAGCAAAGTTACTAGTTGTGGGTGATTTCAATCACAAGGAGATTGACTGGGAAAACCTGGAGCCCCATGGGGGTCCCGAAACATGGAGAGCCAAGATGATGGATTGTGGTACTGGAGAACCTCATGCATCAAACATGTTAGAGACACTACCAGAGAGAGAGGAGAGGATGAACCAGCAAGGTTGGACCTTGTATTCACCATGAGTAGTTCGGACATCGAGGGTATCATGTATGAAAGGCCCCTGGGAGCTAGTGATCATGTGGTTCTGTGCTTCGACTACATAGTTGAGCTCCAAGTGGAGAGAGTAGCAGGAATAGGCTGGGAAAAACCAAACTACAAAAGGGGGAACTCTCAGGCATGAGGAACTTCCTTCAAGACATTCAGTGGGAGAGGGAACTGACAGGAAAACCAGTACAAGAAATGATGGACTATGTAGCAACAAATGCAAGGAGGCAGAGGAGAGGTTTGTTCCCAAGGGAAACAGAAATAATGGGAAGAACAGAACGAGTCCTTGTTCACCCAAAGGTGTAGGAGGCAAAACTAGGTGTATAGAGAATGGAAAAGGACAGAAGACAGAGAACTCAGGAAAATAAAGAAATCAGCCGAAGAGCCAGAAACGAATATGCACAGATAAGAAGGGAGGCTCAGAGACAATATGAAAATGACATAGCATCAAAAGTAAAGACTGACCGAAGCTGTTGTACAGCCACATCAGGAGGAAAACAACAGTCAAGGACCAGGTAATCAGACTGAGGAAGGGTGATGGGGAATTCACAAGAAAACGACCGAGAGGTATTCAGGAGCTCAACACAAGATTTTTAAAAAGGTATTTACAGTGGAAACCAGTAGGACTCCAAGAAATCAGAACAGGGGGCACACCAGCAAGTGCTGGATGAGGTACATATAACCAAGGAGGAGGTGAAGAAGCTGCTATGCGAACTTGACACCTCAAAGGCGGTTGGACCAGACAACATCTCTCCATGGGTCCTAAAGAGGGAGCAGAGATATTGTGTGAGCCATTAACAAAGATCTTCAACACATCATTTGAAACTGGGCAACTCCCTGAGGTATGGAAATGGCAAATGTAGTCCCAATTTTTAAAAAGGGAGACAGACATGAGGCACTAAACTACGGCCTGTACTCTAAGTGTATAGTATGCAAAGGTCATGGGGAAGAATCATCAGGAGGAGAGTGGGTGGGGCACCTGGAAAGAAACAAGTTTTAATTGACAACCAGCACGGTTTCAGGAAGGAAAATCCCGTGTCACAAAAACTTACTAAATTTTATGACAAGTGAAAAGAGTAAACAAGAGAGAGAGGGGTGGGTCGACTGCGTATTTTTTACTCAAAGGCTTTCGACACGTTTCCTCACAAGAGGTTATGCAAAACTAGAGGACCAGGCACACATAAAAGGAAAGGCACTGCAAATTGGGTCAGAGAAACTGCGGGGGGAAACAACGAGTAGGTACGCGACGAGGGTGTCAGAGTGGGGCCTGTGACAAGGGGGTTCCACAGGGGCGTCCCCAGGGCCTGTCTGTTCTTGGTTACGGAACGACCCTAACGGAAGGGTGACCAAAGTGTCCTTGTTTTTCAGACATTTAAGTTTAAAGAGAAGAATGAATCGGACAGGATCGGGGGACTACAAAGAATCTGGACAGGTAAAAAGCCCGGTCCACACTGGCCCTTGAAATTTAACCCCCGCCAAAAGCAAAACATGAAAATTGGGGAAGGGCAAAGAAAACGCAGACACAAATAGTTTTTGATGGCCAAAAACTTCAAACCTCACTAAAAGGAAAAAAACGGGGGGGAGTATAACACCCCAGCATATCTCCCGGGCCCCATCAACAGATAACTGCGCGCAACCGGGCGCCTGGCAAACCCACGGAAGCTTTTTGATCCTCAGTAAGATTGTTTAAGACTCTGTACACCTCACTCAGGCCCATACTGGAGTATGCACACCAGTTTTGGGAAACCCCAACCCAGTCAACACTCAAGAAATTAAGAAAATGCAAGGTTTTTCAACAAGACTAGTCCCAAGCCGGGGATTGTCCTATGAAAAGGGGGGGAAAAACGGCCCCGACGACACTGGAGGCCAGGGGGGTCGGGGAGACTGAAACGACAATAAAATACTGCGCGGATAACGAGGTGGACAAAGACGGATGTTCCAGAGAGGGCACAGACACAAAAGGCCAATTTGGGAAATTGAAGATCAGATGAACAAAGGATGTTAGGGAAATATTTCTTCAGTCATAGGTATCGGGCCCTGGAAACCTAAAAGTGATGTGGGGAGGCAGGAACCATACATATTTTAAGGGGAGGTAGATAAGGGCCCTGGGGGGGGAGAGAAGGACCTAGTACAATCAGCGAAGAGGCGGGGCCCGGGGCTGTACTCGACCCCCCAACCACAAAAACAAAAAT
>NW_026464403.1:0-12806 GCF_026875155.1 Cherax quadricarinatus
AGATTCATAGAAAAGTTTTGAACTATTTAACCACTTCGCCGGCTGGCTCTAATAAGATTCATAGAGACGTTTTGAACTTATTTAACCTACATTACGCCGGCTGGCTCTAATAAGATTCATAGAGAAGTTTTGAACTTATTTAACCTACATTACGCCGGCTGGCTCTAATAAGATTCATAGAGAAGTTTTGAACTTATTTAACCTACATTACGCCACAGCCACGCTGGTTTGGATTCGTCTGCTAACTCCTGCCTTTGTAGTCACAGTGGAGGCCCGTGCTAACCTCCCTATGTTGTATAGAAATGGACTTATTTGGAAGACTTAATTGAGCCTGCTAGCTGAGTGGTTAACGAACTGGACTCTGAGTTTTAGGATTCACTTTCTATTGGTTTAAATCCCATCCTTTCCGTGATTTTGTGTTATTATGATTTCGTGTACAATACATCATTAACGCATAAATCCATCTATGGAAATAGATTCCGTCTACTATCTACTCAGTCCCCTTAGTTATTTTCGTGAAATAAATAACCAAATGTTAATGATTTTGCGACACCTCGCATTATTTTGTTCCATGTTTTTGCGGTTCCAATATTTCCTGCCGAATACTGAAGCTGTTTTAAAATATCCTTTAAAATATCCTATAAAATATCTTTAAAATATCCTAAAATATCCTTTAAAATATCCTAAAATATCCTTTAAAATATCCTAAAATATCACTTACTTCATCAACGTCGATAATATACAAATATTATTTATTAATATGAGATAACTGAGCCAGAAATGGCAGGACGTGTGTACTCAACTTTTTTTAAACAAGATTGGCATTTCCTCCCTGGATATTACTCCCACAGAGGACGTTCCAATGCTCGCTCAGGAGGTTGTGAACTTGCTTTTTGCCCTCTAATCATTTATGCTTGCAGGCTCTGGTGAAGGTTTCCTGTATATCATGGTCCTTGGGCAGGGTAAACATCATCAGCAAGGTGATGTTGACTAACAAGACGAGAATTCCGTGTTTCTTTGCGATGGCGCTTGTTTAGATCCGCCATGAACACTGTTATTTCTTGGCGAATAATGTATTTATTAAGATATTCGTAATGCTGAGAATAGTTAAGGAATTTTTATCATAGTGTGACGGTCCTCAGTCACAGTGTGAAGGTCATCAGTAACAGTGTGACGGTCTCCAGACACAGTGTGAAGGTCATCAGCAAGTGTGACAGGTCGCCAGTCACAGTGCGAAGGTCATCAGTAAGTGTGACGGTCCCCAGTACAGTGTGGAGGTCATCAGTGACAGTGTGACGGTCCCCAATCACAGTGTGAAGGTCATCAGTAAGTGTGACGGTCCCCAGTTACAGTGTGAAGGTCATCAGTAACAGTGTGACGGTCCCCAGTTACAGTGTGAAGGTCATCAGTAAGTGTGACGGTCCCCAGTTACAGTGTGAAGGCCATCAGTAACAGTGTGACGGTCCCCAGTTACAGTGTGAAGGTCATCAGTAACAGTGTGACGGTCCCCAGTCACAGTGTGAAGGTCATCAGTAACAGAGTGACGGTCCCCAGTCACAGTTGTGAGGTCATCGTAACAGTATGACTGTCCCCAGTCACAGTGTGAAGGTCACCAGTAACGGTGTGACGGTCCTCAGTCAGAGTGTGACAGTCATCAGTAAGTGTGACGGTCCCAAAACACAGTGTGAAGGTCATCAGTAACAGTGTGACGGTCCTCAGTCACAGTGTGAAGGTCATCGTAACAGAATGACTGTCCCCAGTCACGAGTGTGAAAGGTCACCAGTAACGGTGTGACGGTCCTCAGTCACAGTGTGAAGGTCATCATTAAGTGTGACGGTCCTAAATACAGTGTGAAGATCATCAGTAACAGTGTGACGGTCCCCAGTCACAGTGTGAAGGTCATCCGTAAATGTGACAGGTCCCCAATTACAGTGTGAAGGTAATCAGTAAGTGTGACGGTCTCTAGTCACAGTGTTAAGGTCATCGTAACGTGTGACGGTTACAGTGTTAAGGTCACCGGTCACAGTATGAACGTCGCCAGTGAGAGTGCAAAGGTCACAAGCAACATTTAAAGGACAACGATGTATAAAGGTCACTAGTCACACTATAGACACCGATGAAAGATCTATGGTCACCAGTCACAGTGAAATAACCAATGAGCACAAAAGTCACCAGTCACAGAAGGAAAATCACCAATTATAATTTGATGGCCACCAGTCACAGCGCATAGATCACCGGTCCCAGTGTGAGGTAACCAGTTTCAGGGCCACTGGAAACTGTATGGAGGTCACCGTTCACGGTGCGAAGATCACCAGCAAGAATTTAATTATAACCAGTCAAAGTGCCAAGGTCACTGGTTACAGTATGAAGGTCACCAGTGACTGTGTAATGGTCACCAGTCCAAAGAATGAAGATCACCATTAACTGGGAAAGCAACCAGTATATAGAGTGAAAGTCACCAGTAATAGTTTGGAGGTCACAACAGTATGAAGGGAGCCACATTGTGAAGGTCACTAATCCCAAATTGAACGTCAGCAGTCACAGAGGGAAGATCAGCGAAAGTCACCAGACCATCAAGTTGACAACAGAGTAAAGGTCAGCATAGTGTGAGCGGTCACCAGTCACAGTGGTGAGGGGTCGCCAGTCACAGTGGGAGGGGTCACCAATCACAGTGCACAGTGTGAAGGGTCACCAATCACAGTACACAGTGTGAGGGGTCACCAATCACAGTGCACAGTGTGAGGGGTCACCAATCACAGTGTGAGGGGTCACTAATCACAGTGTGAGGGGTCACCAATCACAGTGTGAAGGGTCACCAATCACAGTGTGAGGGGTCACCAATCACAATGTTAAAGGTTACCAGTCACAGTATGAAGGTCTCCTTTCACAGTATGAAGGACATTCATTAGTCGTTGGGTGTCGGAAACAGTGTGACTATCACAATGTAAATGTAGCAGTGTAAGGTCACTTATAAAGGTCACAGACAGAAGGTGACGTGTGAATATCACAATTTAATGTTCATAAAATGAAGGTCACAGGATGAAGTTTAACAGTAAAAGAGTGGATGAATGTCCACGTATGAGGTCACCGGTTGCATCGTGAAGGTCAACATTAAGAGGATGCTGGTCACCAGAAACAGTGTGAAAGTCATTCAGTTACAACGTGAAGGTCACCAGTCATAGTGATGAACATCATCAGTCACAGCGTGAAGATCACCAGTCATAGTGACGGAGATCATCAGTCACAGCGTGACGGTCACCAGTCATAGTGACGGAGATCATCAGTCACAGCGTGAAGGTCACCAGTCATAGTGACGGAGATCATCATTCACAGCGTGACGGTCACCAGTCATAGTGACGGAGATCATCAGTCACAGCGTGACGGTCACCAGTCATAGTGACGGAGATCATCATTCACAGCGTGACGGTCACCAGTCACAGTGACGGAGATCATCATTCACAGCGTGAAGGTCACCAGTCATAGTGACGGAGATCATCAGTCACAGCGTGAAGGTCACCAGTCATAGTGACGGAGATCATCAGTCACAGCGTGAAGGTCACCAGTCATAGTGACGGAGATCATCAGTCACAGCGTGAAGGTCACCAGTCATAGTGACGGAGATCATCATTCACAGCGTGACGGTCACCAGTCATAGTGACGGAGATCATCAGTCACAGCGTGAAGGTCACCAGTCATAGTGACGGAATCATCATTCACAGCGTGAAGGTCACCAGTCATAGTGACGGAGATCATCAGTCACAGCGTGAAGGTCACCAGTCATAGTGACGGAGATCATCATTCACAGCGTGAAGGTCACCAGTCACAGTGACGGAGATCATCAGTCACAGCGTGAAGGTCTCCATCATAGTTTTTAAGATCATCAGTCACAGGAGTCACAGTGTCACGCATCATTATGAAGGTCACAGTGTAAAGGTTACCAGTCATTCTTAAGGTCACACTGGATGGTCATCCGTAGCAGTACGAATATAATCATAATGTGCAGGTCATCAGTCACAGTTTGAGGGTCACTACAATGTGAAAGCCACCAGTAGCACTGTGAAGGCCACCAGTCACAGTGTGAATATCGCCACAGTGAGAAGGTTACTAGTGACAGTGTTAGCTTTACCATAGAATGAAGGCACCAGTCACAGTGTGAAGGTCGCTATGTGACAGTGTGAAGTTAACCAGTCACAGTGTGAAGGTCGCTAGTGACAGTGTAAGTTCACCAGTCACAGTGTGAAGGTCGCTAGTGACAGTGTGAAGTTCACCGTCACAGTGTGAAGGTCGCTAGTGACAGTGTGAAGTTCACCAGTCACAGTGTGAAGGTCGCTAGTGACAGTTGTGAAGTTCACCAGTCACAGTGTGAAGGTCGCTAGTGACAGTGTGAAGTTCGCCAGTCACAGTGTGAAGTTCACCAGCTACAGTGTGAAGTTTACCAGTCACAGTGTGAAGGTCACTACTAACAGTGTGAAATTCACCAGTCGCAGTGTGAAGGTCGCTAGTGACAGTTTGAAGTTAACCAGTTACTGTGTGAAGGTCGCTACTGACAGTGTGAAGTTCACCAGTCACAGTGTGAAGGTCGCTACTGATAGTGTGAAGTTCACCAGTCACAGTGTGAAATACATCAGTCACAGTGTGAAGTTCACCAGTCCAGTATGAAGGTCGCTACTGACAGTGTGAAGTTCACCAGTCACAGTGTGAAGGTCGCTACTGATAGTGTGAAGTTCACCAGTCACAGTGTGAAATACATCAGTCACAGTGTGAAGTTCACCAGTCACAGTATGAAGGTCGCTACTGACAGTGTGAAGTTCACCAGTCACAGTGTGAAGTTCACCAGTCACAGTGTGAAGGCCACCAGTCACAGTGTGAAGTTCATCAGTCACAGTGTGAAGTTCACCAGTCACAGTGTGAAGTTCACCAGTCACAGTGTGAAGTTCACCAGTCACAGTGTGAAGTTCACCAGTCACAGTGTGAAATACATCAGTCACAGTGTGAAGTTCACCAGTCACAGTATGAAGGTCGCTACTGACAGTGTGAAGTTCACCAGTCACAGCGTGAAGTTCACCAGTCACAGTGTGAAGGCCACCAGTCACAGTGTGAAGGCCACCAGTCACAGTGTGAAGTTCACCAGTCACAATGGGAAGGTCACCAGTCACAGTTGAAGGTCACCAGTCACAGTGTGAAGTTCACCAGTCACAATGTGAAGTTCACCAGTCACAGTGGGAAGTTCACCAGTCACAATGTGAAGTTCACCAGTCACAGTGGGAAGGTCACCAGTCACAATGTGAAGTTCACCAGTTACAGTCTGAAGTTCACCAGTCACAGTGTGAAGTTCACCAGTTACAGCGTGAAGTTCACCAGTCCACAATGGGAAGGTCACCAGTCACAGTTGGAAGTCACAGGCACAGTGTGAAGTTCACCAGGCACAGTGTGAATACACCAGTCGCAGCGTGAAGTTCACCAGTCACAGCGTGAAGTTCACCAGTCACAGCGTAAAGTTCACCAGGCACAGTGTGAAGTTCACCAGGCACAGTGTGAAGTTCACCAGTCGCAGCGTGAAGTTCACCAGGCACAGTGTGAAGTTCACCAGAGTGTGAAGTTCACCAGTCACAGTGGGAAGTTCACCAGTCACAGTGGGTAAGCCACCAATCACAGTGTGAAGTTCACCATTCACAGTGTGAAGTTCACCAGTCACAATGCGAAGTTCACCAGTCATAGTGTGAAGTTCACCAGTCACAGTGGGAAGGTCACCAGTCACAATGTGAAGTTCACCAGTCACAGTGGGAAGGTCACCAGTAACAGTGTGAGGGGTTACCATAGAATGAAGCACCAGCCACAGTGCGAATATTAACATTCACAGGGTGAAAGTCATCAGTCTCAGAATGATGGTTACCAAAACGTCAAGGTCACTGCAGCGTGAAGGTATGATCCTAAAAGCTTGAAAGTGAAAGGGGTGGGTGGAAGTTACCGAAGTGCTAATGTCCATAGTCAAAGCAATAAGGTCACTAACGCGATGTGGAGGTCATTCGTTACTATCTGAAGGTCACCTGTCACAGTATGAAGGACATTAATTGTAGGGTGAAGGTTAGAGTGTGAAGGTCGCATTGTGAACGTCACATTTGAAGTTTAATTTTGAAGGTCATGGAGTAATGGTCACTGTGAATCTCACAGTGACAGCGTGAAGGTCACAGCGTGAAGGTCGCAGTATGGCAACATAATGTGAAGGGGCGCAGTATAATTATAATGTGAAGGTCGCAGTATGACAGTTATAATGTGAAGGTCGCAGAATGATAGTCATAATGTGAAGGTCGCAGTATGACAGTTATAATGTGAAGGTCGCAGTATGACAGTTATTTAAAGTGAAGGTCTCCAGTATGACATTATAATGTGAAGGTCGCAGTATGACAGTTATAATGTGAAGGTCGCAATATGATATTTATAATAGGAAGGTCGCAGTATGACAGTCATGATGTGATGGTCGTAGTATGCATTCATAATATGAAGGTCGCAGTATGACAGTTATAATGTGAAGGTCGCCCGTATGAAAGTTACAATGTGAAGGTCGCAGTATGAAGTTATAATGTGAAAGGGCGCAGTATGACAGTTAAAATGGGAAGGTCGCAGTATGACAGTTATAATGTGAAGGTCGCAGTATGACATTTATAATATTGAAGGTCGCAGTAAGACAGTTATAATGTGAAGGTCGCAGTATGACAGGCTTATAATGTGAAGGTCGCAGTATGACAGTTACAAGTGAAGGTCGTGGTATGACAGTTATAATGCGAAGGTCGCAGTATGACAGTTATGATGTGATGGTCGCAGTATGAAAGTCAAAATGTGAAGGTCGCAGGAGACAGTTATAATGTGAAGGTCGCAGTATGAAAGTTACAATGTGAAGGTCGCAGTATGAGAGTTATAATGTGAAGGTCGCAGTATGACAGTCATAATATGAAGGTCGCAGTATGACAGTTATAATGCGAAGGTCGCAGTGTGACAGCTATAATGTGAAAGTCGCAGAATGACAGTTACAATGTGAAGATCATAGTATGACAGTTATATGTGAAGGTCGCAGTATGACACTATAATGTGAAGGCCCCAGTATGACACTCAAAATGTGAAGGTCGCAGTATGACAGTCATAATATGAAGGACGCAATATGACAGTTATAATATGAAGGTCGCGTATGACAGTCAAATATGAAGGTCGTAGTATGACAGTTATAATGTGAAGGTGGCAGTATGACACTTATAATGTGAAGGCCGCAGTATGGACACTCAAAATGTGAAGGTCGCAGTATGACGTTATAATGTAAAGGTCGCAGTTTGATAATTATAATGTGAAGGTCGCAGTATGATAATCATAATATGAAGGTCGCAGTATGACAGTTATAATGTGAAGGTCGCAGTAATGAAAGTCATAATACGGAGGTCGCAGTATGACAGTCATAATGTGAAGGTCGCAGTATGACAGTCATAATATGAAGGTCGCAGTATGACAGTTATAATATGAAGGTCGCAGTATGACAGTTATAATGTGAAGGTCGCAGTTTGACAATCATAATGTGAAGGTCGCAGTATGATAATCATAATATGAAGGTCGCAGTATGACAGTCATAATGTGAAGATCGCAATATAACGATCATAATGTGAAGGTCGCAGTATGACAGTCATAATATGAAGGTCGCAGTATGACAGTTATAATGTGAAGGTCGCAGTATGACAGCTATAATGTGAAGGTCGCAGTATGACAGTTACAATGTGAAGGTCGTAGTATGAGAGTTATAATTTGAAGGTCGCAGTATGACAGTTATAATGTGAAGGTCGCAGTATGACACTTATAATGTGAAGGTCGCAATATAACGATCATAATGTGAAGGTCGCAGTATGACAGTTATAATGTGAAGGTCGCAGTATGACAGTTATAATGTGAAGGTCGCAGTATGACAGTCATAATATGAAGGTCGCAGTATGACAGTTATAATGTGAAGGTAGCAGTATGACAGTCATAATATGAAGGTCGTAGTAAGACAGTTATAATGTGAAGGTCGCAGTACGACAGCTATAATGTAAAGGTCCCACTATGACAGTTACAACGTGAAGGCCGTAGTATGACAGTTATAATGCGAAGGTCGCAGTATGACAGTTATGATGTGATCGTCGCAGTATGAAAGTCAAAATGTGAAGGTCGCAGGATGACAGTTATAATGTGAAGGTCGCAGTATGAAAGTTACAATGTGAAGGTCGCAGTATGAGAGTTATAATGTGAAGGTCGCAGTATGACAGTCATAATATGAAGGTCGCAGTATGACAGTTATAATGCGAAGGTCGCAGTATGACAGCTATAATGTGAAAGTCGCAGAATGACAGTTACAATGTGAATGTCGTAGTATGACACTTATAATGTGAAGGCCGCAGTATGACACTCATAATGTGAAGGTCGCAGTATGACAGTTATAATGTGAAGGTCGCAGTTTGACAATCTTAATGTGAAGGTCGCAGTATGATAATCATAATATGAAGGTCGCAGTATGACAGTTATAATGTGAAGGTCGCAGTATGACAGTCATAATATGAAGGACGAAATATGACAGTTATATTATGAAGGTCGCAGTATGACAGTCATAATATGAAGGTCGTAGTATGTTGAGAATTTTGGCCTTACCAGCTATGTGTAATTATAACTATATATAATGAACACTTAGCTGATAAATGACAGCAAATCGTCTACACAGCCGCCCCTGCAGAGGAGGTCTAGAAGCTGTCGAAACCATCACAACATTGGGCTGTCAAGAGATACAATTTGTAAGTATAAATTACCCCTAGGGGGTGTTATGTCAGCATATTTCATTCGATGATGGCTGACGAAATACCTACTTGTTTGGACTCAAAAGTCCACACCTTACTGCCGATTATAGGTTGATTACAAACTCCTTGTGACTCAAGAATTGCGCAATCCCCCGATCTACAAGAAATTCGTAACATACCTTGCTCTTTGTAATGTGAGCTATGGTGTTCTCAACACCTTCGACAGGTATCGGTGACTTGATAGAAGCTGAAGTGTCCTTGGATGTCCACGTCTTCCATTGTCTAGGAAACGCACACTGGTACACTATGTTCCACAAGATTTGTCTTTATTGTTCACAATGTATCACAAGAGAAGCTGATCACACTTCTCTTAAGTGTTTATTGTGTTTGAGACACTTGTTCACACTAACGCACAGATCAGTATCCTGGCGTCAGTGTCACTCTCCCTAGAGTCAAAGATAGTCTGGCGTCGCCACACCGCCCCAAGCCGTCACTGCCCTAGCACAAAAAAAAAAAACGCTGACCTAGTACCTTGCATCCTTGTCACCTCCTCGATGAAGCAAAGCAGAATGTTTGTTTCTTGCTGTCTTAAGCATAGAAAACAATGTACACTATTTTTACTATGGTAATAAAGTGGGAGTAGGATTTTCCTTAATTGTCCTGCTAAGTAAGAGATATACTGTCTCTTATAAAAATACACTTTGCAACAACGCTGCAAGGAGAAGAGGTCACTTGACTACGTGGCATAGCATCTGTGATCAATTACTCACTCTAGCAGTAAACAAGACGCTCGCCCCTTCTGAGGGCTTGGCCACTCAGGGCTGAAAGGGGCTGAAGGGGCTGAAAGGGCTGAAGGGGGCTGATACCCCCCTCCTGGAGAAAATTTCTCCACATAATATGACAGTTATAATGTAAAGGTCGCAGTACGACAGCTATAAAGTGAAGGTCGCAGTGTGACAGTTACAATGTGAAGGTCGTAGTATGACAGTTATAATGCGAAGGTCGCAGTATGACAGTTATGAAGTGATGGTCGCAGTATGAAAGTCAAAATGTGAAAGTCTCAAGATGACAGTTATAATGTGAAGGTCGCACCATGACAGTTACAATGAGAAGGTCCCAGAATGAGAGTTATAATGTGAAGGTCGCAGTATGACAGTTATAATGTGAAGGTCGTAGTATGGCAGTTATTATGTGAAGGTCGCAGTATGACACTTATAATGTAAAGGTCGCAGTATGACAGTCATAATATGAAGGTCGCAGTATGACAGTTATAATGTGAAGGTCGCAGTATGACAGCTATAATGTGAAGGTCGCAGTATGACAGTTATAAAGTGAAGGTCGCCGTTTGACAATCTTAATGTGAAGGTCGCAGTATGATAATCATAATATGGAGGTCGCAGTGTGGCAGTCATAATGTGAGGATAGCAATATAACGATCATAATGTGAAGGTAGCAGTATGACAGTCATAATATGAAGGTCACAGTATGACAATTATAATGTGAAGGTCGCAGTATGACACCTATAATGTGAAGGTCGCACTCTGACAGTTACAGTGTGAAGCTCGTAGTATGACACTTATAACGTGAAGGTCGCTGTATAACAGGTATAATGTGAAGGTCGCAGTATGACATTTATAATGTGAAGGTCGCAGTTTGACAATCTTAATGGGAAGGTCGCAGTATGACAATCATAATGTGAAGGTCGCAGTATGACAGTCATAATATGAAGGTCGCAGCATGAGAGTTATAATGTGAAGGTCGCAGTATGACAGTTATAATGTGAAGGTTGCAGTATGACAGCTATAATGTGAAGGTCGCAGTATGACAGTCATAATGTGAAGGTCGCAGTATGACAACTCTAATGTGAAGGTCGCAGTATGACAGTTATAATGTGAAGGTCGCAGTTTAACAATCATAATGTGAAGGTCGCAGTATGATAATCATAACATGAAGGTCGCATTATGACAGTCATAATGTGAAGACCGCAATATAACGATAATAATGTGAAGGTCGCAGTATGACAGTCATAATATGAAGGTCACAGTATGACAGTTATAATGTGAAGGTCGCTGTATGACAGCTATAATGTGAAGGTCGCAGTATGACAGTTACAATGTGAATGCCGTAGTATGAAAGTTATAATGTGATGGTCGCAATATGACAGTCATAATGTGAAGGTCGCGGTATGACAGCTATAATTTGAAGGTCGCAGTATGACAGTTATAATGTCAAGGTCGCAGTATGACAGCTATAATGTGATGGTCGCAATATGACAGTCAAATGTGAAGGTCGCGGGATGACAGCCCATAATTTGAAGGTCGCAATATGACAGTCATAATGTGAAGGTCGCGGTATGACAGCTATAATTTGAAGGTCGCAATATGACAGTCATAATGTGAAGGTCGCGGTATGACAGCGATAATTTGAAGGGCGCAGTATGACAGTTATAATGTCAAGGTCGCAGTATAACAGTTACAATGTGAAGGTCGTAGTATGACACTTATAATGTGAAGGTCGCAGTATGAAAGTTATAATGTGATGGTCGCAATATGACAGTCATAATGTGAAGGTCGCGGTATGACAGCTATAATTTGAAGGTCGCAATATGACAGTCATAATGTGAAGGTCGCGGTATGACAGCGATAATTTGAAGGGCGCAGTATGACAGTTATAATGTGAAGGTCGCAGAATGACACTTTTAATGTGAAGGTCGCAGTATGACAGTCATAATGTGATGGTCGCAGTATGACAGTCATAATGTGATAGTCGCAGTTTGACAATCTTAATATGAAATTCGCAGTATGATAATCATAATATGAAGGTCGCAGTATGACAGTCATAATGTGAATACCGCAATATAACGATCATAATGTGATGGTCGCAGTATGATAGTTATAATATGAAGCTCGCAGTATGACACTTATAATGTGAAGGTCGCAGTATGACAGTTACAATGTGAAGGTCGTCGTATGACACTTATAATGTGAAGGCCGCAGTATGACACTCATAATGTGAAGGTCGCAGTATGACAGTTATAATGTGAAGGTCGCAGTTTGACAATCTTAATGAAGGTCGCAGTTTGATAATCATAATATGAAGGTCGCAGTATGACAGTTATAATGTGAAGGTCGCAGTATGACAGTTACAATGTGAAGGTCGTAGTATGAGAGTTATAATTTGAAGGTCGCAGTATGACAGTTATAATGAGAAGGTCGCAGGATGACACTTACAATGTGAAGGTCGCATTATGACAGTCATAATGTGAAGGTCGCAGTATGACAGCTATAATGTGAAGGTCGCAGTATGACAGCTACAATGTGAAGGTCGTAGTATGACAGTTATAACGCGAAGGTCGCAGTATGACTGCTGTAATGTGAAGGTCGCAGTATGACAGTTATAATTTTGAAAAGGCGCAGTTTGACAATCATAAGTCAAGGTCACAGTATGAAATCAAATTTAAGGTCGCCAGACAGTCATAAAGTGAAGATCGCAAAATGAGTTTTAATGTGAAGGTCGACGTATGACAGCCCAAAAATGTGAAGGTGCAGTATCCCCGTTACAATGTGAAGGGTTTGTTTGAGTGTTATATTTTGAAGGTCGCCGTATGACATTATAAAGTGAAGATCCCTGTTGATAAAGATAATATGAAGGGCGCAGTATGAAGTCATAATGTGAAGATCGCAAAATAACGAAATAATGGAAGGGCGTATCACCTATAATGTGAAGGTCGCACTATGACAGTTTTTAAAAGTGAAGATCGTGTTGATAAGAAATATGAAAGGGCGCGTATGACAGTCATAATGGAAGTCGCAAAATAAAGTAATAATGTGAAGGCGCGTAGACAGTTTAATGTTAGAGAGCAGCATGACACTTTTAATGTGAAATTGAAATATTAGAGTCATAATGGAAGGTCGCAGATGACACATATAATGTGAAGGTCGCAGTTGACAGTCATAATGTGGGGGTCGCAGTATGAGAGTTATAATGTGAAGGTCGCAGTTT